>VZTY01006503.1:167300-193839 GCA_013400935.1 Turnix velox | reverse complement strand
GTGTTTTTACCTGCCCAAATAAAAGTGAACAGCAATCTGGGCTCACCTGTGTCCTTTGCCTTCTTTGTGAGCACCTCAGAGTTGTGAGGACACTGCTGTCATGTCATTGGGCTTTCTGTGAGTGCTTGTTTTGTTAAGTTTTTCTTTTTTTTTGTAATGGATGCTCAAAGGTTTCGGCATTTATCGGTAGGATATTTGCCTGCCTGATGGGTTGTCTTTGACAACTGTGCCATGGTTTAGGAGCACAGAACACTGACTAGACTGAACTAGAAGTGCTGAGTTTCCAGGACTGAAGCTCTCTCCCCTGGCTCTGAGATTTTCTAGCACTCTCTCCAGCGGGAAAGTAGTGTAATTCAGAGTCCGCTTTAATGCAATTCATGTGTTGATATGTTTGTGTGAGAATGTAAGATCAGACATAAATTACTGAGTTCACTCAGTCTCCACTATAGGAGAAGGCACTTGAAAAAGCGTGAGAAAAAGGAAGCTATATTCACAACACAGCATTGAGTTACTATACAAACTCATTAATTAGAAAACAGTTTTTGAGAGGTTTTTTTCTTTTTTTTTTTCAATATGACAAGCAGAAAGCAGAGAGGAAGTGCTGTGAGTTAATTGAATTTCCATGTGTCTTAGAAAAGGCAGTAACAACCTATTTAAATATTATGGTAGCTTTTGATATTTAAATATATGATCCTTATAGGACAGCTTTGATTAACTTTCAAGCAAAATTGCGTTTTATTTTAATGAAAGGCATAATATTAGATGAATATTTCATAGTTTGTTGGTGATATATTAGCAGTATGTTTTTATTTAATGTATGAAAATAATAGACAGTGTTTAAAAATATATTACTCTATTGCCTTCCTTCATGTAAATGGTGGCCTGAATGGTACAGTTCACTAATTCAATATTTATCATGGTTTAATACAGTGGAGTTTTTTTCCTGATCTTATTTTACTTCCATTTGAAATATTTGGTGGAGATTTAATTCACAACCACCTATCTGCTGTATATCTGTCAATGAAGACAAGGTCAAGCAAGGATGATTTAGAAATAAAAGCATTTTGGAGTTATCTGTAGGAGTATGTTTCATGTTCTGGATTGATGCTTTATTTGTCTCCCAAGAAGATTCACATATCTTTGCAATCGATAATTTTATCACATGCTTTTGAGGAGCAGACATATAAGTATGTTCCTCATCACAAAATATTAAGAACATAAGAGATTCCTGATCCAAGCCTTGTAGGTGAGGGTAAAGTAGAAATAATTTGAGCTCAGACAGATCCATATCTCATTACCCCATAAGCACTCAAATTGGTCAAGCACTAATCTCTAGGGAATCATTGTAGTATGGTTATTATTTTCCATTACCTTGCTAGGTCTAAGTGTGAGGGGAGGCAGGAGTTTGTTGGTTGGATCTGGAGGTATTCTTCATAATGAAGGCAACACAGGACATTAAATACAATGAAAAGATATGACACACTCCCTTACTCTTTAATAAATAATCACTACTAATTGCCTACTTAATTCAAATGCTGATGTCATATTATGGTAGCTAAGGTGGTTCAAAATAGTTACAATAAGTAGCAACAATAATTTCCTGTTATTTTGATAGTTTACTAGCAATGCAAATATTAGTGTAAATGCATGTTATTCAAAATGGAATGTTTAACAGGAATGCCTTTACTGAGCAAATGCTTCAAAATTAGTGGGGTTTTTTTTAATGGTAATGGGTTTTTATGGCATCAGGGTGTTTTTACAAGAAAATGTTTTTTTCTTGATAACTTCGTATCATTCTGTAATCTGTAAGAAAGTCAAAAGTGAGGTTGTAATTGTTGTGCTGCATTTGTTTAAAATCTGCTGGACAATAATGTAAACAGAAATAATGAAATGTCTATTCCAGGCTTTTGTACCTTCATTTTTTTAAATCTTTCACAAGGAAATTAAACTGTTAGAGATTATTGCATTTTTAAACAGCCTTCAGAGACATTATAGAGAACAGTATTGTTTCAGAAGTGCTGACTGAAAATAATACAGGGTTTCACTTGTCTACTAATTTGTATCTTTGGCTTTCGTAGGTCTTTTCCTTATAATTTGCACAGCATGGTAGGTTTTGAAACTTCAATTACAACACCAATTCTAATCACAGCTTTCTCTCCTTGACTGGACATAATGTTGGAAAAAGGAAAACACAGTTTTCCTTTAACTTGAAGAAAATTCAAGTCCTTCTTTTTAGAAAGAAATTAAATATACATAATTATGCTTAAGACCGAGAAAAAGAGAGATGGCTGATTGCAATATTTAAGTATTTTCAAATTAAAAAAAACCCCAAATTAATAAAAGACGAGGCATTTCCCTGGATTGTCAGTTTATTTTCAACCATGGAAGTTATAGTGTGGCAGTTAACATGTGCATGCAACACCTGCAGAGAAATAAACATTTTTATCTTCTTCCCTGCCAATGTTTTCTTTTAATTTTTTTTTCCATGTTGCCACTAGATTTGTAGAGAACCCACAAAAGGAATTAGTAGAAATTATTGAAGTAAAACAGGCATGACTGTACCATTTCCCTGGAAATTAAGAGCAAATCCAAACTAATTATCCCTAGAATAAAAACAAGGCAGTGTTATTTGCCCCTCTGTTCTACTCTGTTAAGACCCCACTTGGAGTACAGTGTCCAGCTTTGGAGCCCTCAGCACCAGAAAGCCATAAAGCTGTTGGAGAGGGTCCAGAGGAAGGCCAGAAGGATGGCTGAGGCCCGGAGCACTTCTCCTATGAGGACAGGCTGAGAGACTTGGGGTTGCTCAGCCTGGAAAAGAGAAGGGCAGGTCTGGAGAGACATTAGGAAGAAATTCTTCACCATAATTGCAATGAGACACTGGAACAGATTGTCCAAAGAGGTGGTGGAAACCCCATCCCAGGAGACATTCAAGGCCTTTGAAGGTGCCTTTCAACACATCACACTCTATAGTTCTGTGTACACAAAAGTATGTGCATGATAAAATGACAAAAGTAATGGGAGGAGGTTCTGCCTATGAACTAAGACTTGAACAGTTAAAAAATGCAGTGGAATCACCTCTAGCATATATTTACCTCTGTTTTTTCTCCACCTATGTTCTATTATTTGTGAACCCCTAAATTAGTTGTACTTCACTTTATTGCTTAGATAGGACAGCTACTTGTTGCAGTAAGCAAAATCTCAAACAGACTTAAAGGCAGAGCAAGCCACATGGATATTCAGCAAATGCTGCCATTTCTTTTTGTCATCCTAATGCAAAGATTCAACTTCACATAGCATGTGGGACGGGCCTTACTTTCTTTGTTTGGCTACAGCCAGATCTGCTTTACTCTGCCTTTAAGGAATAAAACAGTCATGACTTCCGGAGGCAGATGTTCTGTCAGCTGTCTCCAATGCCTAGAGAATCCTCTGGTGCTCCTGCAAACCTATGCAGAACGCTGCACACTGGAGAGTGCCATCTACTGGTACATATTCCTCCCCATCATACCACTATGAGTGTGCTGAAAGAAACAGGCGACCTCACGGCGATTCTTAATTCTTACATTTCTACACATGTTTACAAGTCTATCAAACCCAATTATTCCCAGGCAGTGCACTTCTTTTTTTTTTTTTTTTTTCCATCTCTTGTTTAGACCTTTTGACCTATCATTCCGGCAGGAAATTCTATAATCAACTTCCTAATATGCGTGACAAATCTATTATTTAAAAGGCAATTATCAAATTACAAATTATAAAAAGATCATATTATGTTCTATTAGTGGTTTATAATGGAAATAAAATCTACAACATAAAGCTGAGGAAGGTCAGTTAACATACTGAGTACGACAATTAAAACCATAATCATTCTGCAACTGTTATAATTTGTTTTTTGTAGTTCCGTTGTGATGAGCCCTACACATCTGTGCAATAGTCTGGATTGATTTTTCCATTTTTTGCATCAAATAGGTCACTATAATGGCCTATTTTACAGAGCAGTTTCTCTGCAGCTTGGAGCACTTGAGGATACTCAAAGATGAAAAGATGGACATAAGCCAACAGTGTGCACTCGCAGCCCAGAAGGCCAACCTGGGAGGGATCAGAAGACCCGTGGCCAGCAGATCAAGAGAAGTGATTCTGTCCCCTCTACTCTGCTCTGGTGAGACCCCACGTGGAGTGCCATGTCCAGCTCTGGAGTCCTTGGCACAAGAAGGACATGGACCTGTTAGAAAGAGTCCAGAGGAGGGCCATGAGGATGTTCAGGGCCTGAAGCACCTCTCCTGTGAGGAGAAGCTGAGAGAGTTGAGGCTGTTTAGCCTGAAGAAGAGAGAAGGCTGCTATTTTTTAATACATAAAGGAAGTTTACTGAGAGACTTTTTACCAGGGCCTGTAGTGATAAGACAAGAGATAATGGTTTTAAACTGAAAGACAGTCAGTTATATTGGGCAAAAGGAGAATGATTTTTACAATGAGAGTGGTAAAACACTGGCACAGGTTGCCCAGAGAGGTGGGCTGATCCCTGGAAACATTCAAGGTCAGGTTGGACTGGGCTGTGAGCAATCTGACATAGTGTTAATGGCAGGGAGGTGCTGGACAGCAATAAAAATAATCATATAGCTATAAAAACCTTTAATTTCCGTGAAGATTGAATGCTAGTGTAGTAAGGAATACATCTTAAATGTTCAAAGGATACATAAGGTAACCATGCCAACATTATAAAGAAATGCATTATTCTTAATACTAGAAAAAAAATCATTAGACTGAAAGAAAAAAGAATCTTATCATAACTTGTAAAGTCTGTCTTAGATGCCATTCTCTGTGATTGTATGCCAACAACGGGATCAAGATTTATTCTCCCAGACGTAATGAGGTGGAATATGTTTCTTTTACTCTGTAGACAGCCTTGAATACTTTTAAGTGCAATGAACTTTGAATATTTCATGCTGTTGCATAAGAGCATGCCAATCTCTTACACCTATGCTTCATAGGTAAGCTTGAATCTTTAGAAGATTCACACACAAACCTTGTGTTTTGACATCGACAGTCAAACCTTGATCACAAATGTGCATCACACATCCATTTGCACAACACAGGGAGATGCTTGTGTGTCTGTGCTATCTGCACCTCTGGGATGATCATAAAGAATAGCACACTAAGAAAGTGAATAAATTATATAAGAACAAAGGTTACATTTTAGTCTGATATCTAAAAGTAATGCAAATTGTGTCTAAAATAGTGTACACAGAAAATAATCACTTCAGCTCAATATGTCTTTAAAACAGAATACTTCTTGGGTTTCAAATAAGTACGTGTGATATCCTTCAGGATATTTAGGGTAGTTTCATCTAAGATAAGCAGTGTGGATTATGGTGGTCTACAATCTTGTTGTAAAATGAGCAAATTAAGTTGCAAGCTGTTATTACTTGTGCTATCTGAGGAGAGACTGGTGTAATGGGAAGTGTGGACAAACTATAAGAACACAAGCATAGAATAAATGGATAGGTTACCAATATTTGGGTTCTTTGTAGAGCTCTATTAACAACTGTCTGTAGTGGTCAAGCTGCACATGTAGCCTTTAGTGTTTGGGATGAACTTGTGTGAAAATGCTTCACTTTCTTTTAGACAGTACAAACAGCACTGATCAACTCCTTCTTATCTCTGAAGATGTTTTCAGTTGAAGGCTTACAGAATACTATGAAGCCTGGAGGTTTTATTCTGTTGATGTTGTCATTGAACCACATGTGCTAAGGTACATCCAGGTATTTTCCAGTGCCAGGCAGGAAAAGAGACACGAGTACCGCTGACTCTGAAGAGACACCTGCAGCAGTGAGCTTATGAGCAAAGAGCTTGGAGGGTTGGAGGCTACCACCTGCACTCAGTGTCACCTGCACTCAGTGTCACCTGCTGTTCTGAAGCCTTACTGGTGTCCTATTGATCTGCTAGCCCCAGGTGGCACAGCTGACCAGAGATGACTCACCTCTTCTTTGGGTGAGGATTAGAGCAGTGCCATTTGTTTTATGTCCTTTCCACAGAAATCTACAAGGCTGGTCTGCTCCACTCATCCTATCTGGCCACTTAGAGATCATGTCACCCTGTGTTGGAGGTGAAGTGAGCCTCCATGCCCTATATGAGCAGGGATAAAGATGGAGCCTCCTTTAAGCCAAATACTATTCAGTGGGAGGAACCTGTGCTGTAGCACAACATGACTGTAGCCACCTTCTGTTTCAGAAGAAAGCATAAAGGAAAAAGAAAGGTAGTGCTTAATTATCTGTAGGCAAATCCTTTTGAGGGTTCAGGAGATGGACGGTATTATGGGCACAAGTGTATTCAGGCAACTACATTATTTTGGCCTGAATTTGTCTGTGTGGTTTCTGACAGAGTTTATATTGTTCACTTTGAAATTGCTGTGTGCTGCTGCCGACGTGCACGGCTGAGCAGCTGCTCCCTCTCAAGACAAAGGAGGCTGCACTTCAGGCCATGTTGAAGTGATTTCTGATTGTGAAGCATTTTGGGGTCCTTCAGATTAAAAGGAATTTTTACCACTTCTGCAGCTACTGGTGTAAAGGAAAAGGATAAAAAGTTCCCTTAAGCTGGTACAGATGAAACACAACTTGAAATAGAATTTCTCTAGTTCTGAGGAGTTTTAATTCTTCTTCAGCTTAATTTGTAGGCTTTAATGGCTGGGGTTTATACATAATTCTCTTTAGGGCAAGCTTCTAGTGTAATTAGTGACAAAACCTGACTTTAATTAATGAGTAGAATAAGGCTTTAGGGATGGTCATGTAGCAAAACTCAGCCTAATGAATTGATTTCCACTGAATTTGCTATAAATATTATATGATTAATAATGAATTGGTTCACTGTAAGGATACCAGCAGACACTAGAAATGAGCAGATGTTAATTTTTTTCACCTCAGAGGCAAGTTTAAGGGTTATTTTCCCAGTAAGTTCTTTAACAATGTCCGAATTTGCAATGAGTGATGTAGCAGTGTCCTGGACAGAAATAAGTAGGAAGCAATTTATAGCCATGATGCCTCCAAGTCCAGTTAAAACAAAGATCCTGCAAATAGAGCACCCAGTTACTTGTTCTACAAAGGAAACAGCTGAAGGGTCCTAAAACACTCTTACAGGCACCATTGCTTTAATCTTCCTGAAAATTATCCCTGCATTGATAAAGAATAGTTAATTACCAGAAAGTTCATCACAAGCAGCAGCAATACTAGAAAAGACCAAAGAAGTTATTTGTTGAGGATGCTGGGGCTGACCCAAAGCAGACAAATTTGAGTACTTCCATTGCCCTGTAGAGCTCCACTGGTCCACACTGTGAAAGACATGTCTAAAATGCAGCACTGCTTCTGATGGAATTTCCTTTTGGGTATTCAACATCCATACTGGAATGCCCATTGTTTAGAGGCTGTTATTTTTTGTTCCTTATTTTTCCTATTTTACAGACTAGCTCCTTTCTAATTACACTCAAGAGCTGGTAGGAGATGCCATAGTTTGCATCCAGGTTTCTAATTAAGAACAGAAAATGCCCACAAACAATTAGATGTGATAAATCAGAATTACCATTTTGACTCTTAGAAGTATTCTGTGAGCAGTAGATAAACCCTATTCACATCGTTCAAAATATGGTAGGTTTGAAAAACTCAAACCTTGGGAATTTCAGAGGACTGAAGATTCCCACTCCTCACACAGAGAAGACAGAAACTTTTAGTTTTGCATAGCACAAGGAACGCTCTGATTACCAAGAATTCATCCAAGTTGCTCTTATGAACCTTGTTTTCCAGATCAGCTGTAAAAAAAAGTTACTTAACATGTGCAGGCATGAAGGTGGTTGAATATAAACCTATTTTTATGGGAATTGGGAGCTAGTGCTGTGCCATCAGCCTGTTTCATGCCCATTGCCACAGCAGTTCAGTAATGTGCTGTTGATATCTTTCTTCATAAGAAGTCTCTAAACAAATGCCCTTTTAACTGCACATTCACATTCCTGCTAACAAAATCCACAGTTACAAGGCCAAATACTTGTTCCTGACGTGGAAAGGACCAGTTCTTTGAACTGCAGAAAAATTCACAACTGCAGTGAATTCCAGCATAAATGACTGACATCCATGAAAATCAGGCCACTCTTATTCAGATGTTTGAAAAATAACCTAAATATCTAGTATCTAAGCATGCTTGTTCCAAAATGCTGGTCATTAAAATGTGTCTCTTAACAGGCTCTTGAGATTAAAAAAAGTGGATCTGATTTTTCAAACACAGCTTTTCCATTAAAACTATCTAAACTGAGCCTGCAGTTCTGCCCCAGAAAGAAAACACAAGAGGATATAGCACAGGTGAAAAAAACTGTTTTAAATATGAGAGTCCAATTAAATTCCCTGGGTTCTGGTCACTGAATATGGAAGAAAAATGGGTTGATTTCCATCTATTTATTTAGATTTAGGAAACAAAAAAATGACATCTATCCAAGGCTCCATGTCTCTACTCTCATTAACCACACAATAAATACATTCTCACTGCATTAAATAGTCATTTCAGCAGAAACTATGCCAACCAGCCAGCAGCATACAGGTAATCCTGGGGGACAGATGAAGGAGTAAAATTAGTATCTGTGGAAAACAGCAAAGTTCCACTTACCAGTAGCATAACACCCCAGCTTCTACTCAATATGAAGGGCAAAATGCTCAGCCAAGCTTATAAACTCATTACGATACAAGGTCGAATATTCCCTGCCCTGAATTATTTTGCTAACTGTTGAGGGGGTTTTTTTGTGATGTTAAGTAGCAGCATTATTTTGGGCATCAAAGAGAACTTTCTGGTATGGAAACAAAAAAGAGAGACTGTCTGACGGTGCAGCATCTCACCAAAGATGAGGGACGTGAGGACTAACTGAGCAGGCTGCTGTGGAAGTAAGCCAGCATGAAGAAGCAAAGGGGTTCAATGAAAGAGGATGCACACAAGTATTGGATTGCATTTATTATGCACTTTTTTGCGTATGTGGCTAGAATTTGGAGTATTGTATTATATCATGTACCAAATGTATTCATAATACCATATATAACAATGCAAATGAAATATTTACCTTATCAAAGCATCCTAATAACCCGAGGGTACAATATCCCCTATCTAGAACTAATTAGTGTTGAATATTGCAGCAGGAAGAGGCAAATGCCATGCACAGTCAGCTCTGCAACACTACACTGCAGGGGGAAAACACACAGGGTGATCAATAAATGTCAGAAGCACAAGACTGGTAATGTTTTGTGCCTCTACAAAATATGTTCTCACATTCTTTAGTTGTTTGTTGCACTAAACTACATAGTGTTGGGGAAAGACAACCCTGGTCTTCTTACCAAAAATGTAAAAATCTGCATTTTTCTTTCTGGTTACAGTATTCTGAAGCTGAAGTTGTTTATAAATAAACCTATTAGTTTGGAAAGGAAATTGATGCAGCTACGAAAAAATTAGTACAGCTACAGTAAGTATTCCAAGTCTTGTGAACAAATTCTTCAAAGGCTCTACAATAACAAAAGAAAAAAAAATCTTTTCATATATTTCTCCCTGCTTTTGTAAGTTTTATGAGAGACTGATTGGGTTTCATTATGGGAAGCAGTTTTTGGATGTTAATTCTCAGCTCATCTGTCTCCCCAAGCCCCTCAGACATTAATTAAACTTTTATAGCCATTCAAACTAACATCTAAACATTCCAACTCGGAGCAGCTTAAGTACAGCCCCAGGCTATATCTGGCCCAAATCCACCAGAATGGCTCCATGCCTAATCCTCTGTTTCAGCTATTGACTGTTCTTGACCCCTTTTTCTTTTACTTTTATCATCTACTATCTCAAGGGGTCTTATTCCACCCTTGTCCAATTTTGTCCACTGGCATGACAAATTCTTATTTTTTTCCCTACCCCATGTTCCTTTGGCCAGCTTGTATCCTTCCCAGCAACACTTCCAGAGACTTGAAATACCTTGACAGTATGACTTTATCAAACTTACACAAAGGGTGCGGGTAGCTGTTTGAGCTTTTGCTTCCAGATGGCATAGGATCAATAGATGGGATGTGACTCATGGCTAACATTGCTGGCCTTTGAAGCACAATGTTAGAAAGTGTTCCAAGCCTGATTGTTTCGAAGGGGACTACATGCTGATATTTGGTGAGGAGGGATGGATGCAGACCCTGAGAGCTGAAGACCATTTGGGGATGGCGTTTGCTGTTTGAGTCTTAAGTATGTCAGTATCTCCCACTACATTTTATACTTGCAGCATCTAGATGTACTGTGACTTATGCAGATGTCTCAGCTCCCATTAGTGTCAGTGGAGTTTTAGAGGGTGATTCAGTGACTTTTGGGTAAGACAAAGAGCTACTCACATATGTCTGACCATGGGAACTACATCTCCATTGCATATATTTGTACTTTAGACAAGCAGTGTGTACCTGAGGACATCTGTACTGCAGACCCATAAAATTAGGTCAGATTTTTGGTACACAGGTAGAAGAATCTACCTGTACATGACCGTTACATGAAAAATATTCTCAAATAGAGAACTGAGAAAATGTTTTCCAGTGCATGGAGGCTCCCTTGACTATTTGAGTAATGTTTTCTAGGCATATGGCTAGCTCTCATTATTTTGCCAGCTGAACATTTTGGAGTTTTCAGATTTAGTAACTCATTCAAAAAAATGTATAGTAACAAAATAATATTGCTCTCTGTGATGAAGCCTAGTTTTCTCCAAAAGTATTCAGGTTTGTGATAGAAAGCATACTGTTTCATGTGAAAAGAAGATGCTGTCTCTGGCACTGGTGGATTCCAACAGGAATAGCAAGAGGGCTGCAGCACCATTTGGAGTCATCAGATTTTAGCAAGTATTATCAAAAGGATTTTTCCATGCACATTGCTTTATTTTTGTCTCATTTTCTAAATCTTGTATTTCTGCCTGCCAGAAATGTCCAGTCTTTAAACATTCCTCTTTAAAAAAAAATTAAAAAAAAATCTCTGTTTTCCTTACTTGTCAATGTGTTTCTTAAACTGCAAAGTAATAGATGACAGTATCTATGATGCTAGATTTCTGAGGACATAAGCTTTTAGCAGTATTTAGCAGTTAGTGTTGGCAGTGGGACTTCAGGCAGCTCTACTACAAGGTCTGGCATCCCTCAACGTCAGGATGAGCCCAAGCCAAAAAGAGAGAAGCCAGAGGAAGAACAAGTCCCTGTGCTTAACGGTCTACCTGACTTAACTTCAACAGGAAGACAAATGAGGAATCACAGTTATACTTAAAGAAATCTTCATGATTGTAGTGTTAAACTGAATTAAGCAAAGCCTCAGGTGCTCTGCAGCTATGGCGAATTAAGAGTATTGACTGAAAATTTGAAACCTGAATTCAAATGGCTCGGTTTGACTTAGCCATTATAAATTAACTAAAAGACAGACCAGCAGTTAACAAATACCTGGTACTCCCTACTACTAGAGGGAAACTTTTTTATATGTAACAATTGTAATTATGACTGTTCTTCCGGTGTGTAACTATGCAATCATTACACTTCATTAATCACACTCAATAAAGAGGTAGTGCTGTTTACCTGTACAAGCTGGGAAATCTTTACAGCTCCACTCTTTAGAGATTATTCGTATTCCCAAAAGTACTATTACCCTTTTTACTCCAGGCTCTTGCCAAAGCAGGGAACTTCAGGTTTAATGTTTTGTAGCTGCATTACAAATTACTCGATGTATCAAGCTAACTCTCAGGTATTTTTTAGTACCCAATATTGTAAAATGTTTATACATAAAGCTAATAGCTATGATTATGTTTATTGCTCATTCTGCATTCAGCAAAACTGAACCGGAATGAGGAGAGAGTGACTTTGTGTGGAGCCCGCTGGCCAAATGCTATAGGCAGCTCTATTTAAAAGGCTTGTTACCAAATACTATTTTCTAATCAAGAACAGGACGTTAAATTTGCACATTAAACCTACTGAAGCATAAAGAACTGATTATTTAGATCCATCTTCTGTTTAGAAGAGGATGGGAGTCAAATGGGGTATATCTACAAAGCACAATTTTTATGAGGGTTGAGCATTAATCCTGGATCCTGCCACTTTGCAGTTTTGATATATTAAAAAGCTGTTAGATAACTCTGGCAGTTGCCAAAGCAAATTAATTAAGAAAGAAAACCGTGATATTTTGTTTCTGGTAAAATGGCACAAAGTTATAAAGGGAAGATTGAAAGAATTTCCCCTCCTGCCTAATCCTCATGCATTTTTGTGAAGAAAAATGATGAAAGAACCAACAGAGACTCGTTAGGTGCCAAAAGAAATGGCATACATGCTAACACCCCTCTAGGAGCTGTGGCTATTGCTCCAAGAAGTTAATTCCTAGTTCATTCTAATATGGTTAAGCCTTCTTGGTGTTTCTTCCTGGACACTACTAGACAGGCTCTAAATATCAGAATTTGCAAAAACCATAAAATAAATCAGATCCTGCTCTTCCTTGCACCATGGAACTGGTACAGAAGCCTTTTTTTCCCTTCTGCTTTCTTGTGTCATCCTCATCTTGCTTAAAATACACAGTAAGAACTCTGCCAATTTGGATGTAAAATGCCTTCTTGATTGTAGCATATAATTAAAACTTCCCTTTCTGCTTTTTTCCCCACATCAGTTTATAAAGGATCTACTTGAATTTGAGGCAAAAAAGACAATTGGTTGCATGACTTTGTGTGGGCTGATGCTAGTTATACTCCTTTTTGAAATATATATTTGTCCTTAGTCAGGCCTAAAATAATGAACACTCCTTACCCTCTAGAATATATTCTTCTGTGCTGAGAGGTGAAATAAATTCTGCCATGATCACTGAAAACATGCCAGAACAATTATGGCACATTGCACTGCTTTGGTCCATTATTTGAAATATTATAGTGCTACACAAAAAATAGAGCTCTTCAATATGAAAAAAATCAGCCAGTTCAAACCCTTTTCTTCCAGGTCCTGCTTGTAGCTTTAATTAAAAAAAATAAAACAAGTTAAAGATATTACTACAGCATGTTGTACAAGAAAGGGAGTTTGTAATAAAACCCTTCCTGGTTTTTTAAAGCATACCAGAACTACAGATTTTAAAATGCTGAAAACATTTTTGCTGGGTCAACATCAGCACAGCCTAGTATTTATACATTGTCCTTGGGAAGTGTCACAAGGATGCTTTACAATGAAGTTCATTAAAATGATCAATATTTAAGAACTGTTAAAAGGAGGATCAAAGAGAATTCTTTGTTGTAGTTTTAAGCACTGGATGAGACAAGAGTTTAAAAATGAAATGGTAAAATTAGAAAAATTCATGAGCTGTTAATATTATAAAGAAGGCAAACAAAGCTGTCACCTGATGCTTGTGGCAAAATAAAGCCGTAAAAGGTGGATGGTAAGAGCAGAGTGAATCAGAAGGTGATGAGGATGAAGGGGACTCCTTCACCTTCCATTATGCTGCACCGATTTCCATAGAGTCACAGAAAGTTCTGGGTTGGAAGGGACTTCAAAGATCATCTTGTTCCAAACCCCTGCCATAGTCAGGGACACCTTCCACTTGGCCAGGTAATGGAGCAGCTCCTTGTGCTCAGTGGTGATCTCAGCATTTGGAATATTTCAGAGGCATCCAGTTTCTTCAAAATTCATTTCCCAGGGTAAACTAAAAGGAAATTATAAGGTTTTACAATCTGTTTTAAAGATGGTTTCACTTTAAGTCTACCAAGCCTTGGTGAGTATTGGTCCAGCCCAAGGGAATTTCCCTGCTTAGCAAAACCTGGGTGTTTTGCCAGTTGATAAACCGGGACTTTCAATAACCTTTCTGAACAGTTGAAACTGGGATTACAGTCTCACAGGGTTTTCAAGGTTTGCTTCTCCTTCTTGACCACCTCTGAGATAGCAGCAGAAGCTGTTGAGGCTGAGACACCGGTGGGATTCACTCACCAGTACCTTGTTACTGTGGAAGTGTCTTTGAGGTGCTTCTGAAGGAGGGAGAAGAGAAAGGTCTTTTGGGCAGCAGCTCATATGACTCTCAAAGCAGGAAGCACCCCAAACAAGCCAAACCCCAAAACGAGCTCTGCAAAGGCCCAGTTCAGGGCCCGTTCAGCACTCCAGCACACAGCAACTGGCAGTGAGCCCCAAGGTACCACATCTCAGAGCAAGCCCAGCAGCAAACCCTGACACCCCACTGGTGACAGAACTGTGGCAGGGGAGAGATTTAGGTGCTAACTAATGATCATATATGTACATTCCAGTTGCTCCACTTGTCCTGGGAGAAACTTCTATTTTTTTTAGAGAAAGGGTAACATTTCTGTTCCTTTACCAATCTTTTACTCTTACTTAGGGTTATCTGTAACAACTGCGTTACTGATTGCTGAATAAACACATGTAAACCATCTGAACTAATGCTCTCTTAAATTGGAGCAGTTGCAACAGCTACACAGCGTTGCCAGGCAGCTGCATGGTTCTGGGCCATGTGAGGACATCAATCTCTAACGAGCAAAGTGGTTTTTCTTCCACCCTGTGATTCCAAAATGCAGTTTCTTCACTGGGAATGCTACACACCCACCTGACTATAGCTTCCCCCATGGTGGAAGCACTTCCCTGGCTCAAGAACACAAAAAGTTCACGTCCCATCTGCAACTCCAGCCCCAGAGGAACCAGCATTCCTTACTGTTGCAAAATGAAAATTCCATGAACAGAAAATTTTCTGTTTGCTGTGTGGGGAGGTGAGGAATAAAGGATGTAAAAGAGGAAAAAAAAAATATGTCTTTGCTTTCAAGGTGAAGTAAATGACAGTAGATGCATCTCCTTGGAGTGGCACCAGTTGGAAATGACTGCAGCTAGATTTCCCTGCTGTGCAATGCCATGCCATGCCTCTCCTCCATTGTCCAAAGAGTGGACAGGCTGCAACACATGTTCCTGAGCCAGGCAGCCATATTTCCTTTGCACGAGGAGGGGACAGGGAGTGAGACCTGTCCAAGATGGGAGTCAGGAGGTGGCCGGAGCATTTTGTATGCTAAGCATGAAAGTCTTTAAGCTGGCAACACAAATACATCACATTAACCACAATGAATTGCATGGACAAAGCTTAAATATATCTGTGACTGAGGTTACAGATATCTCAACCCATATAATGAGGAGTGGAATACAAGCTATGCTGAATTATTGTAGTTGCAAAATTCTCCTGGATTTTTTAGAATTTCTTTGGAGCCTGTCTTGAAGGACATGCTAAAAGGAGAGCTCCTCTCAGCTATTTATACATTGCCACATACAGTAAACCTTCAAATAACTGAGTGCCTCAATCACATGGAATCACTATGTTTTGCAGTCTTGGTCTTTTACAAAACATATTCCTCCATCAGGTGGGGAGTGGGGGGCAGTCTACAAAAGCTAGCACACTTTTAAAAAGGATTTGAAGTGACAGCTTTTTGCATTCCCATTACTCACCAGATCTGACTGCTCTCTCCTGCAGGGAGACTGACAGGCTGCATGCAGCAGGGAGGAGAAGGCACAGGGAAAGCCTGGGAGAGCCTTAGCTTCAGTTACACTTCGGTTGTACTTTGCCAGGTGTCCTCTGCAAATGAAGGATGATTGCCTTTTAATCCATCACCCCAGTTTCAAAGGGTTTTTTTTCCACTTGAAATGTGACTGCAAAGAAATGTCAAGTTTTGCTGAAGAAATTCACTCCCTGTGTGGATCCAGTCACATCTGTTAGCCAGGTAGCCACAGTGATAAAGCATTAGCAGACCTCTCAGCTGAAATGTTCTGGCTTTCTTCCAAAGTATTTTGGTTTCCAGCCTAAACCCAATAATGATCAATTCTAGTATATAGTTTTTAAATAAAAAGGAGATGATCACCCTCTGCTCCTATTTTTTTAATAAAATCAAACATTTTGCACCTTCTACTTTTCTTAACACATACTTTTCTCATCAGAAGGTAGTTTCAGTAAAAATTTTCACCAAAATTATTATGTATCAGCTCCACTTACAGCTAGCGAAACAATGCAATCTTTTGAAAAGAAATTTCTTTGGGCTGTTGTGAATTTTGGTGTTTGTTACTTACTCCTCCACCTAAGTAGTCTTTAGCTGATTTTCATGAGGGATGGGAGGAAGCGTTGGAGTCTGGAAGGGAGAGCTGGCATAGTTGACAAGGAAGAGCTCTAATAGGAGATTGCCATCTTGGGCACCAGCATGGTCTTGTGTCACAGAGATTGCTGCATGGCCTGTTACTTACCTAACAGATATTAAGGCCTAGAAGGAATGGAAAAAGCTAATGCCTGTTTTTCACCTCCCTCTCTAACTGCCTTTTATGGTGTTACTGCCATTTATCAATTTGATCTGCAAATTCATCCAGTCTTGGGTAGCACAGTTTTTCCTGTAGGAACGATAAGAAATGTAGAATGCTTCCCATAAAATTCATAATTTCTACCTAAGTATTTCAATATGCCTCAGAAGATTTTTGTCATCAGTTTTGATGAGCATAAGCTGGAGTGTTAGTACATTCCTTTGAAGCAGACTCATCTCCTCCTAATTGCCACACTACTTGAGGAGTGTGAAGCAAATAGGAGAGCTCCTCACTCAAAACCAGATCTTAGCACTGATGTTTAGAGAAAGCTTTGTGTCTCTTCACAAGACCTCTTAACAACCTGCCATTTTGAAGAAGGAGAACAGGAAGACTGCATATATTGTAGGGAAAGGAATACTGTCCTCCTTTGTGTAAGAATGACCTCACAAACACCAGCCAACATAGCATGTTCTGCTTCCAGTCCATATCTTATCAGCTTGGCAGATTGCAGATTGCCTGCAGACATCCTGTTTGGACGTGCCAGGGAACATGGTAATCACCTTATTTCACTCAAGCATGCAGAGTTCTGAAGTATGTGGCTTTGACCATGCAGGAGGTCCGGCTTAGAGGCTTGCTTTCTGAACAGCAGGTACACTAAACAGACCTACCACTGCCATACATGCCCAGTATGGACGCCTGCACTATTGAAAATTAGGAGAGCCTGCATTCTCACACTGCATCTTAGGGGGGCTAGCAGGTGGATGAGCTACTTACAGAAGACAGAGAGGAAAAACTCAGATACAGAGATGCCAAAAATACAGAGAGGATACCAGCAAGAGAATATAGATGTTAATAACAAATAAGTAATATAGAAAAAACGAAGTACTGTCTTGCAAAGGTGAGAGAGCCATGGTTAGACAAAGAAGAAAGGAAATAATGGTTTCCTCTTGTCTTATTGCCTGTTACTTGGGAGAAGAGACTGAGACATACCTCCCTACAGCCTCCTTTCAGGTACTTGAATGGCTAAGGAGAGGTAGATTGGAATGCCTGTAAAAATGCTTTAACAATTTGAAGTTTTAAGATTGCTGATAATGTGGAGGTAAAGTTTTATAAGCAACTCTATGACAGTTTTAAAGCGATTCCATGTCATTGGGATGTAATTTATGTAGTTTGCTTTAGCAACTAAGGCTCAAGAAAGGCTGTCACAGAATGACTCGTAAAATTTTATTATGAAACTTTAAAACGTTTTCATTTTTCCACCTAACATTTATTTCACCCTATTAAAAGTGGCTGATGTTTCTCTGGTGTGTTTTGCATACTAGAGGCATTATGTTGCATGGGGATGCTTTCTTAAAAATATGAGTGTAGCTATAACTTCTGAAGTATTCTCATCTCTGGGGATTCAAGCTTCTGCCAAATTTCTAGCCACCTGGAAGTTTTTGGTTGGTTTCCTTATTACCAAACGTGACCTCATTGGCATGAGCAGGAGCAGCATCAAACAGACCTTGGACTAATGTAGAACAGAATATTCATTAGTAAATTGATGTGGAATGACTTTGATTTGACTTTGGATCAGACCTCTGTGGAAAAATATATTCTGCATATGAAAGAAAATCCCAATTATAGTAAAGCAATTTGCTCACCACCTGTTACAAATAAATAGCTGTACAAATGATGTGCCATAAACTAAGACTACTGTTATGCAGTAGAATCTGATGATTGCTCTTTGCTTCATGACAAGGTAGTGAATGTGCATGTCCTTCAGAAGGTTTTATTATTGTCAGTCTTTTATGTGACACTGGGGCCACTCGAAATGCTTTCAAGTCTCCATTAAAAGGTAGCGGTTATTCTTCTGCCTGTAATACTTCTCCCAACTAGAACAAGCACCACAGAGTCTTACGCTGCATTTCCACCACCACCCAGGGCAACAATGAAGTTTATTAGTCAGGCAGCACCTACATTCCATCCAAAGCACACATAACCTAATAGAAACTGTGAAATAAGCTCAATAACACGAGAGAAAAACTGCATTGTCTTGTCTCTATACAGAAGATTTTAAATAAGAAAAAAATAATGTTGCTTGCCACTTACTTGGTGTCTTTTGATGAAGTTTCTTGAAAGAAATCTTCATATATTTTGCCTTTTAGAGATGTGGCAGGTGAGTACATGTTTCCAGGCTGAGGAGAAACAAACTGAAATGAAGTTGGGAGTTATCCAGCTATGTTTTGAAGATCTTGCACAGAAGTGTGACTGGAAGACACTGATCCAGTAAGCACTGTTCTTCCTCATCTCACCCAGTTTCCAATAAGAAGCTGTTCAGCAAAGTGACTTACAGGGTCTTCTGTTTCAGTTACTCAACAGACATCTTTGATAATGGAGGTGCAATATGCAGTTCACTGTGATTTTTATCTGTATACAACATACAAAGTAGCAGAGCTGAAAAAAAGAAATTTTAAAACTAAAAACATGCCACTTTACAATATTTGAACACATATTGATTTTTTTTCCTTAAATCTTTGACTGTAAATCTTTTCAGTATTGAAAGCAGATGGAAGATAGGAGGTGTCCATCACTGAGCCATAAAAGCAGACCTGAATTCCAGCCCTTGATAATGCCACTTGATTGCAGATTTCTTCCTAACATAAAATATGTGCTAGGAGAAATGCAGTATAAAAAATATTAAATAGGAAGATAAACAACTTGACTTAGTGAATGGAAAGCATCTGCACAAGAAGCTGTTTCACACTGAATAGAAATAAGAAGTGGAACCTCATAGGTGATGGGTCAGCATTTGTACCTCTGAGGCACGAAATAGTCCTGAGTGATTCCAGGGAATGCATGAACCCTGAACTGGTTCATCCTGTGAATAGCACAGAAACGAGGAAACTAATGATCTTCAGGTGAAACGTGAAGGGATTTCAATCAAATGTCTAACTGGTTTGACATAAGACTACTGTCATTTCACTCTGACAGATCGGAAGCAATAAAAAATTGCCAGAGCAATATAAAAGGAGTTCAAACAGAAAGCAGAGTGCTGCGTGAAAAACCTGGCAATAGAGCACATAGCATTTCTGCTTGGGGAAAACATAAAGAAACTGGGATTTCTTCTCTCTCATGTTCAACGCACTAGTTATTTGTGAAGCCAAGAAGGAGAATCTTGGCTTCATGGGTGTTGGAGCTGCTGCCAGGCTGTAATGATCTATGCTTACTGTATGTACACACAGCATTAAGAGAAGGCAATGTTATTCAAATGAACCTGTGGTTTACTAGATGAATTTAATTATTTCTGGTTAGGTTTTGCCCCTAGGGGCTATTTTTTGATGGAAGAAATTCAATATTAGGACTTAGATGACTTGCAGTATACAAGCAACACTGCTGAGAGCATATCAAAAGCGGTGTTCAATTATAGCTCAGTGAAGTTAGTAAGGACAATGAGGTTACATCTGTTATTCACAAGCTTCAGTGGAGAAAACTAGGTTGCTCATAAACTGAATATATAGTAAAAAAAAGAAAAAAGAAAATACTGATATCAAGCAAAGCTACAATTTTGAGAGAAGATCTACAACCTCAAAATAGCTTTTCTGCACAATAATTCTCAATAATTTACCACAGTAATAGAGGAAGTTCACAATCTGAGAAAAATCTGTAATTTCAAACTCCTCACATCTAAAGTGCCTACTGCCAGCTCTTTCAAGGGAAATTATCTTTGAAGGAACCACTGCAAAATTTTTGGAAAGAAGACTTCTTTCCTGCATATTACGTGGAAATTCCTCAAACTGCCTTTGAAAATCAACCCTGGTAACATAAAACTAAGGGGGATATTCTGTGTTTTAGCAGAGAGATAGGCAGTGACTCAAGACAAATAACTCCTTTTATAGTCATGAATCCTGGGTTTTACAAGATAAAACTTTTTCATGCTTAGCAGAAAGAAAAAGTGGTATTTATATAGGCAAGGTTTGGCAAGTGAGCTCTACTTAGGCTAAAGAGCATTGAGGTCAGTGCTCACTTAGATGTACAATAGTGCATCTCTATTGGTACTTAGTGCATCTCTATTGGTAGTTGTTAGTAATTAAGTGAAGATTACGTTTCAGCTGCTGCTTTGCCTCAATAACTTCCCAGGCAAGTGTAGGAATGAGTGGGAGAAAGAGGCGTGCAACAGAGGGACCTTAGTGTTGGTGGGAGACAGCCTAACTGAAGTCTGTGTGCATTTTTGTGATCACCTAAAATAGTAACCAAGCCAACTGAGCTGATATGAAAAGGCTCTGTTGAGGGGTTAGAACATTAAATTGGAGAAAGGTGCCAGAAAGGTCCCCTCCTTCCTCTACAGAAGGTGCTGCTGCATACAGATGTCTGAGAGAAAATGCTGACACTGTGTATCAGTTGCTGTGGAATGGGAAAGAGATGAAAGTGATAAAGCAAGAAATGCATGTCTTACCCTCTGATATCTTTTGTTACAATGGATCATGTTCACACTTGGAGGGCCCTTTGTGAATGGGGTGTCGTATGGAAGAAGAAGCACTGGCCAGTGAAGACCAGTACCTGTCCCCTGTGCCACCAGGTCATGGGGCAGCCCTGTGGCATGAGGAAGGAGTGTTTTTTGTCCTCTCAGACTTCTTGCAGATGGCTCTGGTAATGGTCAGTGAGCCCACTCATACTTGGAGATATTGTCCTCATGAAAAAGGAGTGGAATTTTCCAGCATTGCCATGATACTGAAAAAAAAATGCATAAGAAGCAAAGAAGATGTTAAAATTATAGGACAGAGAAATTAGCCATGTCATTAAACAGCAGATACATCGACAATAAATGCTTGTCTAAGATGTATTTTCTGCCAGTGATTTCTGTCTGACTTTGAAGTATTTTCTGGTTAGTAGATTTATTGCCAGTTATTGACTGCCAAAATATCCTACACAGCCTTCCAGCATCTCCGTTAACAAATCTATCCTGAATTCGCCTTCCCTGGAATTGACACTGATGTGTAAGTGAAATTTCTCCTACATCTTACTCAGTTTTTCATTGCAAGTGAATTGCTCTATGAGATTTATCACAAACCCTTATAAGTAATTTGATTAACAATTCTTTGACTCATTGCTGCCTTTTCTCATGTTCATCTTTGTCTGATATATTTTCCCTTTTGTCACTTAATTATGCTTTTGGAAACTCCCATCCAGCTGGGAGGACTTCACTTGTCTGGACATCCTAGCAGCTATAAATCCCATCATATTTATGAAATAGAAATGTGACTTTTCCCAACAGACAGGACAGTGCTGAGTTGCATCAGTCTGAATATGTGTAAGTTTAAGAATACAATTTTTAATGCCATATAACTTCTACAACAGTCATTATTCTGACATGTGATGGAGAATGCTGAATATGGCTCATTGGAAGTCCTTGATATAAATTAGGTGTGATCATAAGTACCAGATAATACTATGTCTGGGTCAGGTGATCTTTAATTGTGGTGTGTTGGATTAGTAGAACTCTAAAGTATATTTTCAATGCACATCACCTTTAGTCTGATTACCATTTGTAAGAAGTGCTCTCAATTTGACTGGTTTGCTCATCAGCAGTTTTTAGAAGAGTGCTATTTGTTACTACTGAGGTAACATGTCCCTGGTCAGGCTCTGTGGCCAGCAGTCAGCAAGCTGTGAGCCTGAGATGGCCCTGCAGCACACGGGAATGGGACGTTCTCTCATTCAGCTACACAGCTCTGAATACATATCTCAGGTGCCACAACAGCTCAGTTACTGGAAGGAGCCAGTAGCCTCTGAAAAAGACAGATAGCTCAGCTTCGTTTTGAACAAACCTGCCTGGTCAGTCTTTGGAAAAGCATTTGTGAGCTGCTTTACCTTGATTATAATCTGTTTCTCCTGGCTGCTGAGGTGACTTAGTACCAAAATGTGTTGGGGTGGATATAAATCTTCTGGTGGGACATGGATTCTTGGGTCACAGTCTCAGCTCGCTTACAGTAGGGTGTCAGCTTCTGTTTGTTCAAGGCAGCAAGGAATGTGTCTAAGTTAATTATTACTTGGGATTTCTGTACATCCAACTCTCTGAAACAGGAAAATATTGTTCAACATTTGCGGCAGTGCCAAGGCTACTCTCATTTTCCTTTACGTATCTGAGACTGATTCTGCCACATGCATAGTTACAAGGAGTTGTATCCAGTTTTGCATGTGGGATCTTGTCTGGCAAGACTGGAAAAATACAATTTAAATTTTTCTCCTGATTTTATATTTCCCAGTAACTAAGGAATGTGTATAGCAATAACACTTGCTGCAATTGCATTGTACACCTGAAAATCAGTCTTGTTTGTTTCTTATACTGATCTGTTTACTGGTTTTAAGATGATAAATACTAGCATATGAAGAATTTTCCTTAGGATGTCAAATGCTTTCTATAGTTCTCATCATACAACATGAGTGCGGAAAAAAACACTTGATTTAATCAAACATCAATAAATACAAGTCAAACATATTCTGTATGTTAAACAAACAGACTGCAACTGCAAATGAATTGTAGTTACAAGATTATCTTCATCGCTGCTCTCCTCCAGCTCTGCCCACTCTTTTCAGTGAGCCAGGGATGTGCCCACAATTCCAGCACTGCCAGTTCGCCCACAGAAACTCATCCCTGTCCTTTATTCATCTCATTTCCTTTCACCAATGGTCAGGCCTGGAGATAAGCTTAGAAGAAGAGGAGGAGCCCATTCCACAAATGAGAAACACTGTATGAAAAGTTTTGACTAGAGCTGTAAAAGTGATAAGCAATGGAAAGAGGACTCTTGCTGAACACAGTCAACATCACAGTCTACCTGAAATATCAGGTAGACATGCCCAAAGTCAGTGTATGGGTTTTCATGTGTTGGGGTTTGTAGGAAAAGGAGATGTTGGGTTTTTAGAAAAAAATTTCATTCTATTATTCTATTGCCAGAGCATGTCTTTCACACATTTGATGGTAAAACTGAACTTTCTGACATGTGAAAGGTCTTATTCAAAAGGCTTATTTTCAAATCTCTGAAAGATCAGAATCAGTCATGCTGGCAAGGATAATATATGTATGACATCAGGACGTCAAGTTGCGGTACCAGCAGCTTGGTAGAAAAATTTACATCTTGCTTTCATGCAATTTTTAAATGAAGCCTCAGGAGATGTTCTACACAGTCCTTCACTTGAAGTACAAAGTTCAGAGTTCCTCCTCCAACTCTGGCTCTTTTTTATTGTATACAAAGTATTGCTATTTGCAGGATCACATGCTGAGTAGCTCAGAGCTCTAGAAAATGGCAAAGACTTTACTTTGGTGTCCATCTGATTCAGTGCAGTCATCTGAGTCCCAGCTTGTCACTGAGTTCCTCTTGTAGTCATGGAGAGGTATGGACACTTCCAGGCATTATTCATCTTATCTGTAAAGCAGCCATCTGAATTAGGTCAGATGAATCACAACCTAGAAGCTGCTGTGGAAGCAAGGGATGAGTGACTAGCAAAGACAGCCAGCTGCACCATAGTCTGCTAACATTAGCTGAGAAAAGTCCTGATTATGATGGTCATTACCAAGATCAAATGAACCCATAGATGAAGAGCATGCATAGGTTAGCTATTGTGTAGAAAAATTCACTGCTTCTTTACCCTTAAACAGGGTCCTTAATAATTCTTTTTTTTGGTCCAAACTGCATTTGCCCATCATGCTACTTAGTAATTGTCCTATGGTATTGTCATCGTGCATGATTTACTGATTATTGAAATAGAAACTTTTGTGCATTGAAATGCCATCAGACTTGAGTCACTGGCATGACGTGCAAAGTTCCCATTTTTTAATAATTCCCATAAAGCAGTAGTTAATCTTTCTAGCCACGCAATCAAATCATCAGCTTATTAGCAATATTCTATATATGTGCCTTCAGCTTTACAAAATGGCATTGACACCTTATCCTTGGAATCCATGCCACAGCCAGTGGAGTGAAACTGATGTAGAGCAAAATTCAGTGCTTGGCTCCACTGTAACATAACCAGCCACAGCAACTGGGAGAAAGCTTCACCTTTCCCTGGTTTACGTGCCTGTCTCTGCTCTTATTATGGGATTCATTGGACTCAAAGATATCTATATGAAGCTGAGATGCATTACTTCCTGTAAGTGTCTTAATCAGCTTTTTAATGATTTCTGAACCTTCCATGAGGTGTTAAAAGTCTGCACTTGGTAGCACAGGTCTTATTCTTCCAGCTTAAATGTAAAAATGTTGGGCATGACAGTCGGGGAGGAATTAATTTTGTTGTGAGTTTTAGGAACTTATTGTGGGTTTATTTGATTTTGTTCTTTTTTTTGTTTTGAGAAAAGCGTGGCAGTTTTTCAAGGTTAAAGTTATAGACATGTTCATCTCAACAAAGTCAATCGTATTAAAACCAAATCTGCACTGGAATTACCAGTTACATAACCAGGAAACCCTGTATTAAGGACCAGTTGTTGCAACTTGTAGTGTATATAAATCATCACTGCTTGGCTGGTTTTGATGCGTGTGCTTCATTTATGCTAGATGAGCATCTGGCCCTAAATGTTCAGTGTACACTTCTCAAGATGCTATTAGGAGTGTAGTGAGAGGAAAGGATTATGTTAAATGCTGGTTTATTTCTGTATGGGTTCATTCACAAGACATGCACTGAGAAAAGCAAATAAATTAACATATGTCACATATGTCCACCCCCATTTTTTTTCTCCCTGGTTCTTTCATTGTTCCTCTTGCTGAGATTTTAGAACTGGAAATTCCAGAATAAGGGAAATGGCTTGTGTTGAAGGTTGGATCCTGGGACCTACCTCATTGTGTATCATGCTATTTCTGACAGGATTTACTGTATTCTTTCAGAGCAATGAGCTCGAACTCAATATCTAATGGTACATGAACAACCAGCAGCATGCTGTGCATACTGTTGAGGAATAGCAACGCTGATATGACAAATAGTAGAGAATCTGAAATATGAGTAAGAAAAAGATCCAATTAAAGCACACACAGTAGGGAGAAAATTCTAAAATGTAAGTAAGCAATCAGATTATCTAGCTTAATTGTACATGTAAGGAAACCATATGGGGTAACTACCTTCATCAGCCCTCAAATTACTCTACAAGTAATGTCTGATTAATCTTCTATATATGTAAGCTTTTCTCCTTCTTTTGGAGTTGTAGAAGCTAACACAGCCTAAATACCTACTTCATTAATTAGTGGGAGATCTCCTAAAAACACTTTCTGAGTTTCAGATGAAAACTAGCATTTTCAAAAGCAGCTGCTGATCATAGAATCAAAATAGCGATAGCTTGTACCTGAGCTTTAGAGAAAATTGGTCAGCTACAGCTAACCTCTCAGGATGTTGCTCACTTTGAAAATTCAGCTCTACATATCTCGGGTTAAATGCTGAATATCAGTAGCTATGTTTCTTCAAGATCTTCTAGCAATTTGCCTGTTGCCAGATATCTAATCAGTTTCAGTACTAAGATCTGAATGCAGAAATCATGTCCAGCATCATATTTATAGCGTATTGCACCTGGAGTTTTTCTCTATCCTGGGGGTTTTTTACTCTTATATGAAGAGTAAAAAAGTCCTCATAAAAAACAGTGATTACACCTGTGATAGGCCTGTTTAGCCTGAGTCAAAGCTTATCTTAGGAAAAAAAAAATCCTGTCTGCTCTTTGCACAGGTAGTCTCTTGTGATTCCGAGACACAGGACAGAACACAGATTTGCAGGTAGGCCAGAATGTCCTGTTGGTTTGTACCAGGATCTGCAGACAATGGCATTTCAGCAAGGGTGTTGCTGGGTTGTGCTCAGTCTCTGTCCAGGAGGTTAAGGCTTGGCACTCACTCTCCATTGGCAGGTTTTGATGCAAGATCCAGAGTGGTACCTGTTTCTTTTCTCCATTGTGTGAAAATACAAGTTGGGTAAGATGTTGTGAAGGACTGGTTTGTACTAACTGTTCACCTCATGATCCCTACTGGACAAAGAGTCATAGAATCATAGAATTATAGAATAGTTTGGGTTGGAAGGGACCTTAAAGATCATCGAGTTTCAACCCCCCTGCCATCGGCAGGGACACCTCCCACTAGATCAGGCTGCTCAGTGCCATGTCCAGCCTGGTCTTGAACACCTCCAGAGAGGGGGCATCCACAGCCTCTCTGGGTAACCTGTTCCAGTGCTTCACCATCCTCACTGTAAAGAATTTCTTTTTTCATGTTGAGTCTAAATCTACCCCTTTCCAATTTACATCC
>VZTY01006503.1:108001-167220 GCA_013400935.1 Turnix velox | reverse complement strand
ATTCATTTTTATCAAATTATTTATCTGTTGAAGAATCTGTTGAATCTTGCACTGTCATTTCTTTTTTTGCTCAAGGAGAAGAAAACTTCATTCCATTACAAATCCGAAAGTCATATTCTGTTATACCAGTCCCAGTCAAGGCAAAAACCCCAAAATATTACTCTGTCTGTCCATGCTTACACAAGAAGACATGGACACATCATTAACATTAAGCTGAAATCACATGTCACCGTTGCTGTATTTTACAATAAGCCACATAAAAGTACTTTTTCACATTTATTCAGTCTAATCACAAGGCTTGTTTCAAGGTGAAGCTCCACAACTGTTTTAAAAATTGTCATTAAATCATTACAGCCCACACCATGGGACTAACATTTTTCACATTGATCCTGCCCTGTCAGTGGAATTGACATGGACTGGCATGTGGGAACGTCACTGCAGCAGAACCCCCCTCCCCTCGTACCACATGTCCCCAGTCACTGGTCAGTGTCTCTGTAGCTCTTAACCAACATCAGAGTTGGCAGTTTAGCAGCTGATCTGCTGTGAAGAGCCAAACCAGGTGAAACCAAGCAAGACGTACAGAGGAGGGCCATATGCATCTATATATACATATGTAAAGGACAGAGCAAGAGAAAAGGCATAGATTTGCTGATCAAGACAGCCAAGTCCCAGGAGAAGTTTCTCTTTGCCAACTACTCCCATCGACTTTAAATACAATGGACATCTATGATAATCCACTGGGAATCTTTACCGTGATTCAGTGAGTAAGCTAATACACCTGCACTTCATATTTTAAGTTAATGGCAATATAAATATTTAAATATATGCATACTTTGCAAGGGCAATACAGTTTTAAATGCTCATACTTCCGTGCCTTAATGATAAGAGAGATTCTGAAATGACTTAGTTAAACATTGAAAATAGTTTGACCTTTGAATTAAACTAATCTAAGTACTATTTCAACACACATTAACATGGATGTCCTAGGTAATTTATTGAAAGTGCATAGAAATGCAGTGAACTTCAGAAAGTGAAGAAAGGAATCGAGTATTTTCTTTCTCAAAAGAATGCTGTTTTAGCAAATACGTGTTTATTTGACAAGTGAAAAATGCATTTGGAAGATCCTAAATGTTATGAAGCTTATTTCCCATTACACTGCATGGTATGTTATTTTTTAAAGAATAGACTTGTGCCTTAGATAAACTATTCAAGATCTCACTGCATTCAGTGTATGTTGGGTCACAGCATAGGAATGCTTGTTTAAAGTGTGTCTCGCTGCATTTATTTGCTGAAAGAGTCTATATAAAACTTATGAGAGCTAGGAGTTGCTATGCCTGGATTCTGCTTTCAGTTCCATCAAAGACAGCTCTTCACCCAAATACGCATTAGGTAATTAACTTTTTTTGAGCCTGTGTTTTTGCATTGCTAAAATGGATGTAAAACTAAGCCTTACTGAGTAGTGGTGTGGAAGAAAACTTAACATTTGCATAATCCAAATCTTCAAGAATTGCAAAGCTTTGGGCTCAGCTGTTTTCTTTTTGCTTGAATAGAAGTGAATCTTCCTGTGGAACTGGACTGCAGCTAAAACAGTCTTCTCCAGGTCTTTCATTAATGCCTCTCTTTTTGTGAATTATTTAGCTTTTCTTTGCATTTACTCAATCTTCCCTAAATTTGACAAAATAAGATAAGGCTGAAGATATCCATACTTTTTCACTAACCAATTGATCAAAACGTTCATGCATCTTTTCCTTCTGCATTGTTTTATTTTCATTACTCTGTCATCTTCATTTATCAAGGAAGATTTATATCTATACCGTAAATCCTTTTGAATGGGGATCTTGTTTTTGCTGGTCTCCAATAATAATAAAGCTAATCTATTCTAGAGATTGCTAATAATAAATGCTAGAATTCCAGACAGAGTATTTATCAGGCAGAACTTCATAGTTCCTTCTTTCCTTTCACTCAAAGACAGATGGGTCATTGCTGTGGAGTCAGCTTCCCCCTGATTCAGGATGCTGCAGGTGAATGCAGGAACTGGGCAGACTGAAAAAAGAGCGAACAGAAGCAGAGACTCACAAAGACTAGCAAACACAGAATCATGTTTGTAAATATTTTCCATTCCCCACCTTCCCCTCACCAAAGAAAAAACCCAAGCAAACAAATTTGAGTCTGGAATAGACAATGCAGCTGGAATCCAAATAGACACATTCCCAGGGGGAGAGGAAAGATGGCTGCTTCAGCTCCACACACACAAGGGGACCTGCCTGAGGCAACGCTAGTGTCCTTGGTCTCCCAGAGGCTCCAGATACTTTGCCTTTGAGGCCTGTTGAGCTGCTGTGTGAAGCAGGGCAACCACAGTCAGTTTAATGGGGCATAGCAACTGATCCCCTGCAGGAAGATTTTTTAAAATAAATTGATGGAAAGTTAAGATCATCTTACTATTTGGTCCTTCACATTTCAGTGCTGCTGAAGTCTGTTTGCAAATCCATGTTATTTCATTAAGGGCAAATTAACCCCAAAGACTTTGTATGATGGGTACAGTTATTAAAGTTCTTGTACACTGGAGTTATGCTCAGCAGATCTGGAACTGCTCATTAAATGTTTTTTTTCAAGTTAATTCTTTGAAAAGAATTATGTCAGAACAAAAGATGCTTGGAGTGAGTGGGTAGTGCTTGTGAGGGCTCTACAATAGAGCCATGAGTAAGAGGAAGAGCTCTCTATTATGTGCATTCCCCTTAAAACACGAAGAAAGCCAGCAAGTCCTGCATAAACATCACAGGCATCAGTAAAGCTGATGAGGAATCTGAAAACTTAAAAAGAAAGGATATCTTCAGACACAGTCATTACAGTCTTGTTTCTTTGATTATTTGGAGGAGGAGTACTAGGAATGAATTAAATGAGGACTCTTATACACTCATCAAGCCCCTGTATTATTCGTGGCAGAACCAGAATTCACTCATTAGAGAGGTAGGCAGAGCTTTTTCCAGAGAACACAGCTATCCCCCTGGAAGTCAGTAATACAGTTCCCTAACTGCTTGTAAAAAGCCTGCCCACAGAGCTTGATTAGATGTATGCTCCTTGATATAGATGGCTGAGTTTTCATCTCCGTGAAAGTAATTTACCTCTACAAACAAATGTGCTTCATTGCCTTCAGAACAAAGACTAAAAAATAGAGGCAAACAAAAGAAATTCTGAAGAAAGCAGTATATATAATCATCTTCCTTGCAACAGTTGAGCAGCGAAGCTCATGCCTGTTAAAAACACCTTGGGATGTTTTCCTGATTCTCTTTCTGACATGCTTCTCTCTGAACACCCATCAAGCTGACTGTGAAGTAAGCTTGAATGAGTTTAAACAGTGGAGTCAGCTTTTTGGAAAACAATACTTGTGGTTTCTGTGATTTGGCAGCAAAAAACATCTCTCCTACGCAGCCGCAGAGTGCTGTCCCCAGAGCACCACTCCTGACTCATGAAGCGTCATAAGAACAGGCGTCCCTCCATGGGCATTCTTCGAAGATGACAGTCTCTGGCAGTGACATCCTGAGCCAAACATGCTTTAGGAGCCAGTTAGTATCAAAGTGTGACAGAAAAGGCTCATAATGTCAAGGGATTTCAGAATCAGTGTTTTGCACTGCTCGTTTTTAAACTTTGAGACTACAGAAAGGGAGCATCTTCTCATTCGTATCTGAGACAAGTAATTGTGTATCAGAAAACAGAGTTGTAGTCCTACCTTCTCCAATAAAGAAGGAAAAAATCCACTAGTAGTCAAGACTTAACAGTCTTTAACCGTCTGCAAACAGTCTGAGCAGCAAATGATGTTCAATCAGAATCTCTTCCCACACAAAGGATTTCCCTGGATCAAGATCACTCCTAAGAGATTCAATGACATGTTTGCATTAGCAGTTTAGTTCAGATTGGGAAGTGAATACCTTGTCCCATGGGCCGTACTTGCATTGCCAGTGAGAAGTGGCCTTGCAGCACACAAATTGGATAACCCTCTGATGAAACCAGGAGGTGGGTTCCCATGTTGGACACCATCCACTGGGTGTTCTGTTTGGGGACAAAATGGGAGCTAGTCTGAAACAAAATCCTTAAAATCTGTACAGGATGGCCCTCAGCTCCTCTGCACTCGCTGTTCTGCTCTATGGATCCACTCTAATTATGTTGCGCTACTCGCTAATGCAGAGATGCCCTAGACTTCCAAAGGGGACAGTTAAAATCAGGCTGGCACTGAGCCAGATCAGCTATTAGCTTGCCAGCCTTTGCAGTAGTTTGCATTGAGATTAGGGAGAGGTGCTGAGCAGGAAATCTATGACTGTGGTGTGGGTGGTTTTTTAGAGCAGTTTTTAGCTTTAGGTTAGATGAGGGCTTGCAAAAGAATGAACTTTGTGATTTTTTTTTTTGCTGCTAAATAAGATGGGTTGTTCCTCTATCTGTTTTTTTTTTTTTTTCCTCTGGGCTCATCTTCATATGGAAGCTAGAGTCAGGGTAAAGCAAGTTCTAAACAATGCCAGCAAAAACATGGCAGTAAAAACCACTGTCACAAACCATCCACACTGAAACAAAGGCAAGGTAGAGCATGTGTTACAAACACTTTGCCAGAAAGATCGTCTGGGTAATGTAACTGGATCTGTGACCTTACTTAAGTCACAGGAGATCTTTTCTGCTCAATAGGTCCCTGAAATAGCTGACTTCTGGCTAGATTTAAATAAGCCACTTGTAAATAATTTTGTCATGTGCACTGGGCAGGAAAAATTCTGGCTGCAATTGATTTTGTTCCTGTACTTTCAGAGCATTTTGCCACAAGCCTTCAGTATCGACTGTCTCCCCAGACCTGCAGTGAACTCACAGTGGCTGCCCTGAATGTCTCATGGCTGCTGTTTTCTCTTTTCCCACATGTACATGTTAAATAAACATTGAAATCATTACCACCCTGAAATGCAGTAAAGCCTCTGGATAGACAAATGGATAAGATTGTTCTGTGACCAACTCTGTAAAAGAAAATTTAACAAGAAGGTACAGTTAAGAATGAAAATCAACTCACTTTTAATCTGAGTATTGTGACATTTGTATCTACTGGAAAGCTTAAGCTCATTTTAATTGGTTGGATATTGAGACTATGGAATGCTTCAGTCAGCATTTCCAGTTTAGCTAAGAGAACTAAGTGATCATGGATGTCATCTCACATTAGACCATAGGCCTGTCTTAGTGGATGGATGGGATGACCTCAGGCATAGGCCATTGATCTCTTGTTGGACAGGAACACAATAGTAGCCTGTGAGCTGGAGATCTACAACTGGAAGCCAAATATATTGTTATGACAAGTGCTACTTCTTGCAAAAAATGCCAAGGACTGATAGCCTTTGAAGGTCACTTGACAAGTTGCTCAGTGTTGTCCCTGCTTTGATCAGAAGCTTGGATGAGAGACCTCCGAAAGTCCCTTCTGCTCCAAATGAGGATGTTGACAGCACAGTGAACAGGAAATATGCCAGAAGTAGCTTATGGAAAAGAAGTTTTTGTGCCCCTTAGAAGTCCTAGATGTGTCATTTAAATGTAAACCAAATAATGGTTTATGATGTTGATGCAATCAAGAGACCTGCAGGCTATCACAGTACAAGCATGAAAGATTGTATTAATGAATCATGGTTAAATTGGCAGCCTCTGCTCCTCTCTTCCTTCTACCTAAATATTTTGCACTTGGCGACTTCAGTCTTGACAAAGTAGATAAGCAGTGAAGGTATTTTTTCTTCTTCCATACCGAGAGTGTTAGCCTTTCAATTTAGGAGACAGCTGACAAAGCTTTTTAGTGGTCCTAAGTGTTTGAATTGGCTTAGTTGGCTCTGCTGCAGAATAATTTCCTCTGCTTGTTCAGTTCCAGTTTGCAGTAAAATCCCAGTACCAAAGTTTGCCCAAATCAAGTTAACTCAGGCTTGCGGTATTCTGGATGTGGCAGAATGGAACTGAGTGTGGCCTGAGACATCCTGTTTTTCAGCATGTCAAACCAGAGCTCACTCAGAGCAAATAGGGGCAACTCGCCCCTGTGATCCACTGTTTAAATATATTCTACCTTCTTCTCTTCAAGTCAATAGCATGTGGGTTTGGTGGGGTTTTATTTGAGAGAGTTGTCTGGCAACTACTTGCGTCATGAGTCACCTTTGATAGAGAGCCTCTGTGAGGCAGGTTTTCTGAGGTATTGATTGCTGGTGCTTCCACTGACAATGAGCCTGGGGTGGAGGGCTCTTCTCTGCAGCTCTGCAAATTGAGCATCAGATCTTTACAGTGTTTCACAGCAGAATCAATGGTCATTTTAAAGGGTTCTCACGTATGTTTCTGTGATTTCATGGTGTTTCTATTGTAGAGCTGCTGAGAAAGAAAAATAATCATTTGCATGCTGCAAAGCATAGGCATGGAGCCAGCCCTGTGCTATTGCAATATCTGATCTCTGTAAGGCAAACATCCTTCTGAAAGGAGTTAATGTTTCTGTCTATTCAATTCTGATTCACAGTTCAGCACTTTCTTCGCTCTAACACCCTGGGGAAGATTGTTAACTATATTTTTCTCTTCTCCTTTTATCTTTACTTCTGGATTAAGTGAAGAAATTATTGGTTCGTGTTACAGTTCTTTTTTCCCCTTTCAATAAATCTCATACAATATTTTTTGGTATTGGTATGAGGCATGTCACATATAGCCCTGTTAATTCCAGGCTGAAACTGTGAATTATTTGCAACCCTCACATTGCATGGTATGAATTGTACCATGGGAGATATATGCTTTTAACCACATACGTACCCGTATCTTCGGAGGCATCAGAATGTACTTTTCATCAAAACCAAAGAACTGATCTGAAATGTTCCATTAACAAATCCACTCACCTAATTATTTCCTCCTGTTTATAAACACAGATCATAATATTTAATATATTTACTGATAGAATCTCAGCAGTAATTTTTAATCTGCTGCTCACTTGTTGCCTCTGCATTGCAAGCGCTTCATAAAAACCAAGACACAGGGATCATGAGGTGAGGTTTTGCTTTCCAAGCCGATATGAGTATTAAAATGGGCTTTTCTTCTGTGAATGGAAATGGTAAAGCTATTTTTCTATAAATACCATGCAAAACACAATTCATATTTATCACTGCTATTCCCACCAGGAAATTTAATTGCTGCTCACAGACATCAAGTATGGAGAAGCAATTTCATTTTAATATTTAAATCTTTCCAGTATACGCTTTATCTGAGGGGTGGGGAGGGAAAGAAAACAACAAAACCAACAAAAAAAAAAAAGCAGAAAACTCTCATAATTGGAAGAACTTTGCATTTATCAGCATAAAGGCTAGTCATGTCTCTCTCATCACTCAGCCTGCTTATGCTTTCTCTAACACAGCAGTTGCTCTCTACACCTGTAGTGTCCGTATGGACCCTTTCCCTTTCCAGATGAATAGGCACAGGAGCTAATTACTCTTGTGATGATCCTCCAGAAGTCTGGGGAGCATTTTGGAAGCAGAGCACAAGCATCTCCCTGCTGAACCAACACGCCTTGTATTCTGAAATGCTGAATAAATAACTTTGCTCTAAAATCGATGTGTGTTATATATTACTCCCTCATTTAAATAACATCCTGTTTATGTCAGGGCTTCAGGATCAGAGCTGTGTAATGCAAAGGCGAGTTAACCCCACTTGGTTTCAGGATTTATTTGCAGCCCAGCTGAAGCAGCACAGGCTATTTAGGATTTTTTTCCTTCCAAATGCTTCTGCTTAGTCCTGCTGTGGCTTTACTGACAAATTCACTCTACTGAGTGACTGTCCACAGCAGTGTCAGGTAGGGAATGTAAGGCTTTACCGGCCAGTCCTTCCTCCCAAGAGGTCAAAGCCCCTGCAGCTGGTGGAGAGCCCCTCTAATGGAAGTATTCCATGGAGCTGCATCTGCTGAAACACCAACATGCTCATGCTGGGAAGGAGGGAGTTAAGGAGGCTCTGATGCTTTTTGGGCTTTAGATTTGGGGAGGCTGCTGCAGATGTGGCTGCCCAAGCAGAGGCATTGGAGTGTGTTTTGGTTTGTCTGTTCTTACTCCACTCCCAGTGGCATGTTGCAGCACTGCTGGAGGGGGCTCATACAACAGCTGTGCCTCACAAACTCAGCTTCCCAAGGTAGGAATCACCAGATTAAAGGCTTTGACAGTTCTTTTGTGGTGATGCAGTAAGAGCTTTTTACAGGAGGGATGGCCACTTCTAAATACCTGAGTTTCCACAGATATCTTTTATCAGAAAGGACAGAGCTGCACAGCTTACCTGGCATCTCGCTAAAATCCTGCATCAGCCCCTGAGATCTGGAGAGGGGGAAGCAGGCTGCATTTCAGATAAGAAATAGGTTTCTTTAACAGCAAAAATTCAGCATTAATATTTTGTCAACATTGATATATTGAAGCAGGAACAGCACAGCTTAATGGATGCTAATGAGCTTTTAGAAATGGAAAAAACATATGGGTGCTCATGTAGCTACAAACTTAACCAGCTCCCAGCTGGGAGGTTTGCTTGTGGGACACAAAGAGCCCCTCACCAGAGAATGTGCTCGACATCCTGGAGGGTTTTTTTTCCAGCACAGGAAAACATCTCTCCAGCTGTCAATCCTTCAGCCTCCTACAAGAAGAAAAAAATCACTGCGGTTTATTGTGGAATACGTATCAGTTTAGCTCATGTTTATAACCAAGTATTTTATCCACATAGAAAATAAATTTCAACAGTTAAATATAGCACTGAGTTGAAAAGATGCAAAAGGCACTAGGAAAATCGTGTCCTTTCTGGTGTAAAAGCAGCAGCACCAATGAGAAAAGAATCTCATGCAATTTTTTATTTTGGAAGTTGCTACTTAATTATATCTGAACAGTTAAGCATGCTTTGAAAGGACACCTTAAAACATGAGGAAAGAATGCATTCTTTTTAAGATGTGCAGTTTTATTCTCTGTGAATGGTCATGAATTTTGGCTCTGCAACTCATTGACCTTGTCAGGAAGACACTTAAAAAAAATTAAGGAGTACTGAGCAGTCAGTGTACTCCTAAACATCTCTGCAGGAGGGGAAGTTTCTTATAAATTAATTTTCCTTGTCTCTAAGAAGCTTTCTCTCTGATTCATGTGGGTCAAAAAAGTTCCTCTCATGAAAACAATTTAGAAAATTCAAAGGTAATCTAATTCTAGGCTCTCTGCCATACAGGTGCTTGTACCCAGCAGGAAAAAAAATCTCCTTAATCCTTTTTTTGCTTTTGTTTTTGCTTGTTCTTTTTTTTTTTTTAATTACTTCCTTTTCTGCTTCCCAGAGGTTCCTCTGCTCAGTACAAAAGTTACCATATCCAATTATACTTTTTGTCCTCACCTTTAAATTCTTCACATCTCCTCAGTTATCTATTAACACAAGATTAATCACTTGATTAATGACATATTTTTTTTCTCATCGTGCACAGCCACCAGCCATTTGATGGCTCATTCTTAGATTTTTGTGAGACTTTATGTGACTGGATGGGGCGAAAGAAGAGGGAGAACTATAGAGAAAGCAAGACCAAGAACATCACATTTAGAATGGTAAATACCATGGCATTTTGGAGACCAGCTTCCACATGTGATCAGCTAATAGCTTCTGATCTACTTTGCTTCGTATTTCATTTTTATGTAACAGAGGCCGACAGGAAGGGCACTTCTTGGCAGTTAATGATCACTGTCATTGACCCAGCCAATCAGACAGTAACTGGAAATATCTGACCTTTATGTCTTCCTTCCTTTGATGATTCTCTTTAATCATATATTTTTCTAACCTTTTCTGTTGGATCTAAAACTGCATGCACTGATATTAATGCGATGTGCCATAGTACAACGAAGGGATATTTTTTCCCAGACTGTTTCTGACAGTTATTATAACCAAAAAAGAAGCAAGATTTCATTCTGAAAGCTCCATTATATTTACAGTCTTCTAACAGTTTTTCTTTCCCACTCTTACCTTTGCTGGATCTGCTATCAGTTTGTACTGTCCACAGCATCCAATCTTCAGACTTCAGCTCAGAAAAAGCCCTGAATCTGTTAATGATTGTTTGCTTAGAATTTCCTACAGTATGAATCTTTTAATCTAGAAGGATTTAAAGGTGTTCAAAATTTACTTTCTCTGACAAAAATACATTGGTAGCCTTTCTTGGGAAGAAGCTATTATCAAAATTTTAGTTTTCAGATTACTTGGGGTTTCACAAAGAGCTGGATATAAGAAAGAAGTTCTTTATGGTGAGGGTAGCAAAACACTGGAACAGGCTGTGGATGCCCCCTCCCTGGAGATGTTTAAGGCCAGGCTGAACAAGGCACTGAGCAGCCTGATCTAGTGGGAGGTGTCTTTGCCTATGGCAGGGGACTGGAACTTGATGATCTTTAAGGTCCCTTCCAACCCAAATTATTCTGATTCTACTTTTTAGCTATTGAAATGTTGGCATGGACATTGATTGAATATGATAATGATATATATATCACACGCTGGTGCTCATTAAAGAACTTTGTTTTCTAAGCCACTATTTTGAATAGCTGCATTTTTTAGAGTAAATATTTATATACTTCTAGTCAGGGAGGAATAAAATGTTCTGATTTACTTCAGCACATATGAATGCAAAATGGAATCTCAAATTTACAAAGTGTGTCGGCATCTAATAATTTATTTCAAAAAACACTGCTAGTCAGGGAAGTGCTGAAGGCCATAGGCCATGCTTAACTTCACAGCCCTCAGCACTGATGTGCAGAGCTCAAGTCGAGCATAGGTGCTACTGCTGTAACCTGACAGAGCTTTAGACTGACAGCTTTGTTCTCCACAGCTGTGGCTTGGAAGCACATTAGCTATGCAGCCACGCACAGCATACATAGGGCAAGTTCAACTCAGTGACCAAATTGATTTCCACAGTCACATTTTGTTTTGTCTTCTGGTTAAGCCTGTAATACTGTTTCATACACTGCATAATGTGCACTGTGATCCCCAAGTAAGAACAGGCCAGCTCAAGGGCTCTGAACCAGACCCTTTGTAAATGAAAAGTAGCACAAGCTGAACGATTTTAATGGCCAGAATTTATGGTATTCCCATTAACATAATGCCTCTGGCTGGAAAGATGCAGAAAGGTTAATATTTGTTTACGTATTCTGGTCTTCTATTGATGAAACACAAAGCCAATCTGTCCTGCACAGTGTAGAATCTCTGTATTTGACTCAGCACCATGGAAAAAGTTCAAGTTCCTTATAAGCTGTATCTTTAAGCAACAGACTTTGTGTCAGGCCAGCATTCAGGTCAGCTTGGATAATATTTCTGAACTGATAGGAAATTTACTTCTTGATGCCTTTTGAATTATTATTGTGAAGTGTTTGTTAAAATTACTATGCTCCAATGAATCAGTGAAAAATCATCTACTGCTGAAAAACCTGCACATCTGAGATACACTTGAAAAAAATACATTATTGGTTCAGCAGCATTCAGCTTGATTATCTACAATATGATTTTGCCCTCTCCAAAGCACCACTAAGTCAGGCTATTAGCATTATGAAAAGAATTATTAACTCATCTGAATGAGTTTTATTATTAATCATATTCCCTCAGAGGAAAAAAAGATGCTAACAAATTCTAATCGGTAAAATAGTCAAAGAAGCATCTCAAGATTGTGTAACTCACATTTAATAAAGTTAATTATATTTTCATCTTATTTCCTGTTGTTGGCATAAGAGATCTGGCTCTCTATTGCATTGGTTTCTCTATTGCTAGTACATTTTTCCAGCTTTCCATAAGACAAGACTCCTTTGAGCATCATATAAAAATTTTGTACATATTTTATATCTTGACACAACTAATTATCCAGGTAGAGCAATACTAACTACTGTGCACACAAAAAGCCAGAAGTGCAATGTATATTAGCATATATAAAACCAAATTTTCTTTGATAATGCCTAATTCATTGAAGAGTCTTCTGGTTTTTGACACTAATATTAGCCTTTTTTTTTATCTTGTAAGTTTTAAAAAATTAAATATTTTTTTTTGTCTGAGATTCTGCTGAACAACTCACACTTAGACAACAGTTTTACTCACTGTCTTCTATGTAGATGACACCAGTGAATAAACTGCTGCCACAGCTGTGTTAATGCAGAATGCAGCATGCACTTAAGTTTTACTGTCTAAGATATTAACAAATACTTGCACTTTGTCAATATAATTATCTTTAATAAATCTTTACTGCAGACTGTACAGCAGTGCATTTAGGAAGGCAGAATTGAAATATATGGAGTAAATAAATCTTACAATGGGCTTGTTTATATTCACATCATGATGCTGAAGTTATATATGTATCTGCTCCCTGAAGAACAGGATGTCTTAGCCAGGCTTTCTCAGGAGAAACTTGGTTTAGAGAGGGGGCCGCAGCATTTGCAAAGTGGGGGAAGATGGATAAGCAAGAACAAGGATTTGCTGGGGGAGGATTATAGGTGAGATTTAGTCTTTAAAGAATGATGGCAGAGTAGAATAAAACCTATTGCAAATTATGGGAGATAAGGGTGCCTGTGTAGCTAGGAAACTCATGGTGACTGCTACTAAGTTATATTCCACGCCAAACTCAGCTTTTCAAAGACTAAAATTTGTGTATGTGAACTAAGTTGGCTAGCCTGGGTCTTGTGTGGAGGTGGGCCCTGGAAAGGCTGGCCCAGCACATCAGGCAGACCTTTGGAGAAAGAAGAGCCTCTGCTTCTTTCTCACAGATGTCACTCATGTAAAGTTCATTATTGGACAAAACAGGGCTGTCCAAACAAGTTCACCCTGATTGTAGGCTGTTTTCTGCTCCTGTGCTGACAGTGGTGGGAAAAAAATCCATAGGCATCCCAGAGAACATTTTGTTTTGTGCCTGCCTGTAGGTTCTCATTTGTTCCACCAAGCAGCCAGTGAGAGAATGAACTGATATTCAAAATGTCCAGCCTCCTCTTGCCTCTAGAAATTTGAGGAATGTAGCCTTAGTCTTGTTCATCATACGGATCCCCATCTTGACCTGCTTGGTAACCCTAGGAAAGGCACCTCATCCCGGTGTCTTCAGTGGTGACAATTAAAACAGTAACTTTGTGATGGGACTAGAAATGCCACCCTTGAGCTGCTGCAAAATAATCAAACCAAAAGCTGCCTCTGGGAATGGGCTGTGCCTGGGTGAGGGGATGGAGGGGGAGCCAGCTCCAGCTTGCAACAGCTAATGAAACATTCATGAAATCCTTTCAAAAGAGGGAGTTTTGCTTCACACTTCCGTACATTTAAATCCAATCTGTAAATGTTTGTTTTCCCCATTTTAGCTCTTTAATTTATTCCTCAATTTCCTACCCTTTGAAATGATCATAAAATGTACTAGATTCAAAATAGAAGTCTCCAAACAGTATTTTGGCAATCTGTTAGGAGCTGCAATACCTATGGATTACTCCGTAAATCTAAATTATTGGCACTCAGGAGAGATTATTTCCATTTATTTTGTTGTATTGGGTAATATTTTGCAGCTATGGCTGCAGTGCTGTTATTAACCTGGTAGGTGATTAGATCATTTTCTATGTAAAATTTGGGGATCCAAAGTAAGATGGTGCTAAGCAGTGGAGCCATAGGAGTCCCAGCTGCTCAGTCTCTCCAAGGATTATATCCCTGCTTTATTAGATAAATCTCAACAAAACTTTAATTTACTGTAGGAAACAGTTACTAAAATATATTTTGTGTTGACCTGGTTTAATAAAATGCTGCCACATCACAGGATTATTTTAATTTATACAAAGAAGTTAATGACAGAAAAACAGTCTTTGTAGATTCAAAGACAGTTTGTTCATTGTATATGTGCTTTTAGTAATTTGGAAGGAGAATATTGTTCCCTGCTGAACTTAATTCCTTTTCATATTAGCATGAATCATCTATGTATCTTAAAAAATAAGATACCTCTATATATTTAAATGACAGCCGTAGTCAGTGAAGGATAATCTCACATCTCAAGTCATTTAGGAGATACAGTGCTGCCACAGACCCACTGCTTATCCTCAGGCAAGTCATTCTATTATATTTCTTGCCTGTAAAGCAAGATAACTCATCCTGCATAGCCTTCCATTTTTTTACTCTCTCTACACTCCCACATATTAGATGGATCTGGATTTCTTCCCTTAGGAAAAGGGATGTAAAACAATGTATTTGTTCATGAAATACCTGAATACACTTAATCAATATTCTGAGAACTGCAAGGTCCAGCACCAGTTTCCCCAGGGAAAAGAAGAGGACAGAGAGAAACTCACTGCAGGTTGTGAAGACTTATTTTTCTGGACAGGTGGAACATGGCAGAAATAGTCTTCTCTCAAAGCTTTTTTTAATCCTACTGGATGCACCACTAATATAGGCAATACTTACTGTTGTACAGATTGGAGCTGGTAGTAGCTTAAATTATAAGGGTCATTTCTGCACAGGGAAATATATACACTGATGGCCACTGCAACCACACCTACTACTACTATCAGCTTTTTCAGTTAATTTAGTTACAAAGATGGGAAAAGATCACAGAATTCCTGGTTCCAAGTTCTGCTTTGAACAGAGGATAAAACTTCTTCCCTTGGATACTCACAATGTTTGATTAGAAAGCATGAAAATATATTACTCCTGCTGTGAAATGTCTATTTGGGGCTCATTTAATGCATTTTTACTCTGCTAGCCCAATTGATCTGGACATAACTGAAATAAAAATGTTATTGAGAGCAGCAGATAAATGTTATGTAAAACCAGATGCATGCCATCAATAATTGAAGTTCCTACTAACCTACCCAAAAAGCACTGGAGGGAGTATTTAGTTTTTTCCCCAGAACTATCACTTCTTGCTTAGGCTCCTGACCAGAAGTCAATGACAGCAATTAATTCAAGTAACAGTTTGAACAGCAATTTAGAGGAGATATGATTATGATCCCTCACTACCCATACATTATAAGCTAGCAGAATGTGCTATGGAGGAATTTGTCTCTTCAAAAAGTAAGTATTCATATTTGGAGGATATGCTTACAGACTGATGTAAGTGGTTATCTTAGTACCTTTTGTTCCTGTTAACTCAAAGCAGTGAATAAAAATGTTTATACACTATACATGTACAACTGCCACTCCTCATCAAACTTGCTGGTAGCAGTCAAATATTTCAAAATTAAATGATCACAGTGCTAATTTTACAGTATTTTAAGGAAGCCAGTTATTTAAATAAACTACATTTAAATAAGAAATGTACCTGAAGTAGTTTGGCAAAGGATCCTTAAATCCCTAGTCCTTTTGAAAAGCTTATTTGATCTTCTGCTCCTTCTAAATTTTGAAGGGTGCTTGCCAGAAATTTAAGCAGTTTCCCTCTTTTCTACCTTTGTGGCTTATTAAACTCTTTTTCATCCTTGTTTTTCTGTTCTTCTGATCTAAACTATTCCATGAAGAGGGCAGTGAGGTTACTCCTTGGAATACTATATAGTCCATGATGGCTAACTATATCCAACATCCATGCCATTGGATGTCCCAAGGGAGCCAGAGTCATCAAACACATGACAGTGAGGATGAAGGAGACCTTTCATAAGATGACATTGTGGCTTCTGCTGCCACCAAAGGTGGGAAATGTGGGACAGCAATCTGGGATATTGAAGCTCTTTCTTTTCTTGTCCTCTTAGAGTGCCTACTAGTCCATGTGCCCCTTGCTACCTTTGCTAAGTCTGTTTAGCCTTGAACTAGAGTCAGCATTTCGCCACAGACATCTGTTAGAGACTGAACATGCAAAGATGTTTTTATTACTAAACCTCAGTTTTTCTTTTTTCATTAAAGAAGCCTTTGATACTAATAGGTGTTTGTGAAGAGATGAGATGCAGGCTGTTAAAAATATTTATAGTTGGAGATATTGTGATTTATAGGCTCTATGGTTAAATGACTCTCTTCTTTGCATTCCTTTTTTTGTCATGATGGTGTTCTTTAAATGCATCCTGTCAAGAAGGTCTGTCCTTTCTGCTTTCACCTCCTGGCTGTTGGATCTAAAGCTGCTGTTCTGCTTGTGTTTGCCAGGACAGTCAGGAGAGCAGCTGTTGACTGCTCATGAAATAGAATACACTTGGATAGGTTGTTACAACTGTTTTTGTGGTAAAGAGCGAGTCTTTTGGAATTATAATTCAGATGTTTTTATTTATCTCTTTGATTTCTCTTATGTAGTGACACAGATGTAAATATCTTTGAGTTACTGTATTATTACTTGTTTATCAAGGAGGACTCTAGTTATGTTTCTCATCAATTTTATTGTTTAACTGAGTAATTGAAAGAAGTATACTTAGTACACAGAGTGGTCTAATCATATCTCTGGGCAGATTGTGTCTAAAAGGTTAAAAAAATGCTTATTTCTCATTAAGGGAACTTCATAAGAAAAATCAGAAGAAAAATATGCAGCATGAATTGTAAAAGAAAAGCAACCATAGAAAAATACAAGAGGTCAGCATTTTCACATACTTAAAGAAACAAAGCTTATCTAAGCTTTTTGTCTGCTCTTCCAAATAAAATTCATATGATCAGACATCCATGCACGGTCTGGTCCATATCCTTTGCACATTTTTGTCAGTCTCATCAATTGAGTGACTTTCTCAATAAAGACCAAACAAAACACACAGAAAAGAAAATTTTCTTATGGTTTTGATGAGGGTGTTAAATTGCCAACACTTGCAGCAAGATTGCACCAAATTGAGTTCTCATCAGAGTTCACAAAACTAGCTGAGCCAGGTCTTATTGTCAGGGGGAAGGCAAACTTCCAGCAGCTTCCAGGTGCTGCAGGGTTCAGCAGTGATTAAAGATGTGCCACCCTTTGCCTCTGAGCCAAGACCATGACAGCTTGGTAACCCTAGATCTAAGCTAGGAATAGAATGCCAGCTTTTGGACACAACATAAAACTGAAGTTCTGACTAGACACAGTCATTAAAAATCCCTTTAAGCCCTTGGAAGATGTAGTGTGATAATTCCTTTGTCCTGGCCAAATGCCACTTAGGTTTACTTCATCATTTCACAACCTATACTCCCTCTGCACCCTCTGGTGAATGCAATGGCCTGGTTTTGAGAACAGGGATAGTGGGTGGGAGCTCTGCTTCATGCATGGCTGTTTGCATCTTCTGCATGCTCAGTGTGACAGCGTGCTCAGTAGGTTTCAGGATTGCTGGATAATCACAGCAATGAGATCATGAAGTTAGAGTTTAACGAGGAAAACAACTAACATCAGAAGAAGCAGAGTTAGAGGAGTTTTGCAAATTATTCTAAACTTTTGCACATAAACCCTGTTTAGTGTTACACTTATCTGATTCAGTACTGACTGCCTCTCACAGTTATGACCCTTAGTTTGTTACAAAATACATGAGGTTAACCATCCTTTGAGCATGCTAAAGTTCCTACCTCCTGCAGACTGGACTTAACCCACTAAAAATCGAATGGTTGAACAGCACACACAGTCTGCAGTGATGTAAGTATTCACTGTCACATTCACACAGCTCAGCATTCACAGTCAAAGAGGCAAAGTAATTTTTATCTGCTGACTGGCAAATTGGATAACTGAATAGCGTGTGTCCAGCTCTATAGTTACAGCATAGGAAGTAAAAGCTGTGAATGGCAAATGCTCTTATATCTCTAAATTACCTAATGCAGTCTTCTAGTAACTGTGAAGATGATTATGGTCTTACCAACTGCATTAACACAGACACTGTGTATCCAATTGAAAAAACTGTGTTTGGCAGTTCTCAGTGCAATACAGCTCCAATTTTGTGGCCCTGCTGGATTTTGCATGAGACAATAAAGTTGCTGGTGGTTTAGGGATATATATTGCCTATTCAGACCTCTTGACTGGGGACAAGAGAGGCAAGTTTGGTAGACTGGCTGTACTGTTGGAAAAATTTATTTAAAAGAGCAGCTCTTCAAAGCTATACAACTGTTTAAGACGTTACATAAGCTATGACAGAGGTCATGCAGTCAGCAAAGTGATTCTGGAATGGTCAAAGCTATAAAACAAAAAAAAAATCTATCACCATGATCTATCTACAGTTCATCATCTGGATATCACTGCTGCTATAAGAAATCTTGGAGTAATGGGATAAAATAAAAAAAAAAGGAATGTAGATTTGGATTAGAATACAAATAATTCTTTTATAAGTTACTTTGCAGACGATAAGAAACAAATTGCTACCTGTATTCTCATCAGTCTTACAAATAACCAAGTCATAAGAGAAATAAACAGAATAAAAACTAAGTGAAGCAGAACACTACTTTCCTGAGTTCATGCCCTTGATCCCTCCGAACACCAGGAATCACTCTACTTCTCTTTCACATGGTCTGATTAAAAGTTTTTTGAAATTCTGTTTCACAGCTTCAGTGTTTTGAAAATGTTGTTCCCTTCAGCTTCTTTAAAGAGATAGAGATGTCCAGAGAGTCATTCACCTCATGCTAAGGCAGGCATCTAAGACAGGTCAACAAATGCTCTTCTAAAGATGTTTCTGTTAACTACAAAGGGAGAGTAGACTTTTAGAAGTCTGTAATTAGACAAGATGATTTTGACTCATCAGGCTACTTTTAGACAACATACACTTGTTTCTTTCTCTCTATTATGACAAAATCTCAGATTGTTTTTTTTCAGTCAGAAAAATATACTACACTGGTGCTAATTTTATCATCTTGTATTTATTAAGATGGACTTTATTCTTATTCAAAGTAAACTGAGCTTTAAGTTAAACTACGATCTACAAAATCAGCCCTTCCTTATTCACTTACTGGAAATGCCAGAACACTACAAGGGCATTGTTTTCTCTGTATTTCCAGGTGTAACTCCAAGCAAAAGTGTCTGAAAATTCATGAAAAACACTGTACTTGACACATTTTCAGCTTAGATTTCCAGTTCATGTATGATTCAAAGAATCGTCTAAATACTGGGATGTTCATCCAAGTTAAAAAGAAATTTCAGCTTCTTGAGATCCATCTGTCATTGAAGATAATGAAGACATGAAGAAAATCCTAATTACCTTTCTAGAAGTGAAATACTAAGAATAATTGCAGTAAGAGATAAATATTGCCCCTGAAGGTATTTAAGAGATGAGGAGACGCAGTGCTTAGAGATGGGGTTTAGGATGGCTCTTCAGGTTGACAACTGGACTTGATGATATGAAAGGTTCCTTCCAACCAAGGCTATTCTGTGATTCCATGCAAAATTGAAGCAAGGCACTTAGAAAATTTACAGCCATGGGAAGCTATGAGCTAGCAGGGAGATGAGCAAGGGATGCAGGGTCATTTCAATCCCACTATTCATACCAGGAGCTAAACCCTGCTCCTTGCTGAAAACGCACCCCTGCTGTATAGTGCACAGAAAGTCAGACACCATCCTCTCCAAACAACTGCATGCCTCACTTCACACTGCCCATCAAGCAGCAGCACTTCACTCATCTCACACTCCCCACCCTTTTCTCTCTATCCCTCCTTTGTTGTGACCCATTCTGTCAGAGAGGTTAGTTTTAAAGCCAGTGTGAGATTAACTACATGATGCTTCCCTTTCAAGACTGCCTCCTCTATCTCTGCTCAGCCCCAGCTCCACACCAGGATGCATCGAGCCTCCCCCGGGGGACAGCAGCGACTCCCTGTAGCCCGTTTGTTTGCATAACAGCTTGCATCTCCTTCCAACACGGCCACAATATGAAGAGGCACAGCATTGTTTCCAGAAATAAAACAGATTACTTTAATCCTGAACCTACTGCAGTGCTAGCATAGTAATTCCCCTTTTTCTTCTTTTTTTTTAACCAAATGTTTAACCATTTATAAGGAGGCTAAAATAGCTCATAATTTGTTTGGTGTGGTTACTGTTTAAGGAACAGTCTTCAGTTGGGTTTATTAAGGGTATGGAGTTTCCACCCATAGTTTGAATAAGTACAATCAGGAAAAAAAGGAGAAATCAGAAGATTACAGTTATTTTCTAGTTTCCTTAGAATAGCCATATTTGGAGTCTCTTCTCAGTCTTCCCACTGATTCTCCAGCCAACTATTATTCAAAGAAAATACCAAAGGTTCACCTTCTTTCAGGGAACTGGCATAACAATTGTTTTCTGTGAAAGCCAACATCTGCTCTCTTCTCTGATTAGCCAACTAATTGACACCTACTATGAGGATGTTTTTTTTCTTTGTTTTCACTGTATTTTTACCCTCTGCACAATACATTGATTTACTCATTTTTCCACTATCCCAGGCATTTCTGTCTCATTCCTTTCAAGCTACTCTATGAGGATGAAGGACAAATGATACCACATTGTCTCCCTAAAATAGGATAAGACTTTACCATTTATTCCATTTACAAGTCAAATTCACCTCCATTAACTTTTCTCCTCCAAAACTTAAGTACCCACTGATCTAGGTTTCTGTTAACTAATCATTTTCAATCTGTACAGCCAAGAGGGACAGGAAGTTCCAGAGGGTAATTTATCCCCTTTTAAGACAGGTGTTCAAGACAGCACCTGCAGAAGGTACTTGGTCCTACAACAATATTTGAGTAAACACAGAACCTCCATGAACTGGCTTAAATTTGACATGCAACATTTGTCAGGCTCAGGTTACAGGAGATAAGTTTTATCCAGGATGTCTGAATACTCTGAAGAACTTTCAGTCTTAAAATAAAACAATCTAGCTGCTGTCAAATAATCTGAAATCATCTTCAAGTGAAATGAAGAGTGCTGGATCATTTATCACATTTTTAAATGAAAATGAAAGCAATCACTGTAGAATGAGTTCCTAGTGATTACAAAATATTGTTTCCATTTTTGTGTCCTTTTGGAAACATAATTGCTCAGACATTGGGACAATTATTTAGTAGCATCTTTGATTGTGTGTCACCCAATGATACCCTGTTTATATACATAAGAAATACATAGAGTTGTTACAGTGATTTGCTGTCACTAAGTACTGCTTAATCTTCTTGTCTTGCTGAGGATGGAAAGTAGAAGAAAAGGAAGATTCATTTTATCTCACTCTTAAATCTACTTCTACAAACAAATGTTACCATTTTTCCAATAAAATTTTACAATGTTAGCTTTCCTACTGTTTGAAACTCCAAGCATGCAAATGCAATGTTTCACTTGACATAGGTAGGGATATAAAAGTAATTGATAAACATCAATTAACACCTACTGGAGCATTAATATGCCTGTGTTGAGCAAGAAAGTGTCAGCAGTTTGAGGAATTGAAACTTGGAATTAATTCCACAAGCCTGTTCTAAACATAACCTTATTTCTACTTCTGCAGAATACTATAAACTTATACAGATGAGATGAGTGTGACATGAATGGGATAATTTTAATGCATTTTTTATGCATTTACTGTCTTCTGTTTTTGTGATGACTTCCTCCTTCTGCCGCTCACTCCAAACCTAGCAGAGGTGCTGCTAGCCTGAATACCACACAAAACAGAATTACTTTGACAGCAGGATCATGATTATGCACTACACTTCTTGTGCCTTTCTGTGATGTTTATGGGATATATCCTTATCTCCATCCCCACTGTCTTTGACATGTCTATGCAAGACAAGTACCTGAAAGGACAGTGTAGTGAGGTGGTGTTCTGTCTCTTACAGCCAGTAACAGGCAATAGAACAAGAGAATAAGGCCTCAAGTATTTGTGTCAGTAAAGGTCCAGACTAGGAAAATTTTTTGCACCGAAAGGGTTATTAAGCATTAGAACAGGCTGCCCATGGAAGTCATTGAGGCACCATCCCTGGAGGTATCTAAGAGACATATAGACATAGTGCTTAGAAATATGGTTTAGTGGTGGTTCATGTCAGAGATGGGTTGATGGTTGGACTTCAAGATCTGAATGGCCCCTTCCAACCAAGGCAATTCTATGATTAGAGCTAAGAGAAGAAAAATATCTTCTTGGTAATATTAGCAGGTGCAGCTTTTGGGTTGTTTGATGAAAGGGATAGCTTTACTTTCAAGTCAGCAAGCAAGAAATATAATGATCTCAGGATGCAGAGTTTTAAGAAGTTTAACTCTTGCATCTGACAACTGAATTGTTGTATTATAGCACAGAAATACTGAGAGAAATCTTGCTCCTTTAATGAATATGCTGTTGCACATGTCAGTGATCTGTATATTGACTATAACATTTGATAAACTATTTTGGAATGAATCTGATATTATAAGAGGAATCAGACAGTACTCAATAGGACAACAGATGCCTCCAGTTGTCTCTTCTGCATTTTACACTAATGGTGAACTCTTTTTTGAGTTAGTTCTTTATCCCCAGGAAACCTGATTTGTGACGAATCAACCTAAAGACCGTGAAGTCTCAGACCACCATTACCACATTTGTTATCTATGAGTAGCAATTCACACTTCCTACTACTCAGAGATAAAAATTTTTATCAGCTTGCATGCAGGATTTGTGAAGCATGTAGGAATATTCTCAGGTCACAACACTATTTACTTAGTGTTGCAAGTGGAGTCCCCCTGGCACCAAAAAAAGAGCTGTAATATGACATATTCTTAATAGTCCTCTCTTCTTACCCTCCCTACAGCACTATGGGAGAAGCTCTCATGCCCCTTCTGGGAAGTAAGCACCGCTGGGTGACGCCCTAGAGTGCTTGTACACTAATGCCTGCAGTATGGGGAACAAATAGGAGGAATTATGGCTGTGGATGTAGTTGCAGGGTCATGACCTCATCAGGATCACAGAGGCTTGGTGATTTTTTACAGTCAACTGGAACATTGTAATGGCTGGATAAAGGCTCTTTGAAAAGGATACCAAGAAGGATGAACAACACTATATATCAGTGATCATGAAGCTCTGCTATGGGATGGATGATCAGCAAGCTGAGAGCCTGTGAGCCAGGATTATGAAGTAAATCATCATGGGTGCTATTGTGGATGTCAAATACAGACTGCCTGGCTGTGAAGTGGTTGAAGTCTTCAGAAAACTATAAAGAGCCTCTCATTCACTGGCCATGGTCCTCATGAGGTCTCAAAACATGGCAATATCTGCTGGTGTGCACATCATCAGACCAACAATGAGAGATGCTTTGCTCATGTCTTACATACAATCAAGACTGTCTGGTAATGTGAAGGCTGAGCGCAACCTCAGCTGCAATGACCTGGATGATAGAGTCCAGAAGCNGCTCATGTCTTACATACAATCAAGGAAGGACTGGCTGGGAATGTGAAGGCTGAGAGCCTGTATAGGAGGAGAAGNAGAGTCCAGAAGCTCAAAGGAAGGTAACAAGGACAAAAGCCAGGACTATAGCCATGGAGTTCAGGAGAGCAGACTTTGGAGTTTTTCAGATATTTTCTTGTAATAACCTCATGCAATATGACCCTGGAGAGAATTCAGGTCCAGGAGAGCCAGATTATTTTCAAGAATCATAATCTTCATAGTCAGACATGACCCATCCTCATGGGCAAGAAAAGAAGTAAAGCAGTAGAAGTCCTGCATGGATAAACAAGGAGATCTTGACCCAACTCAGACAGAAGAAGAAAATGTATAGGAGGAGAAAGCAGTGTCAGGTGACTAGAAGAAATACAGAGAAACTGTCCAATCATGTAAGGAATGCGAAAGTCCGCCTGGAGGTGAATTTGGCAAGTGATGTGAAGATTAACAAGAAGGGCTCCTACAAGTACACCAGCGAGAAAAAAAAAAGCTAGGGAACATGTGGGCCCACTATTGAATAGGGCCAGGGATGTGGTGACAAAGAAAGTGGAGAAGTCTGAGGTACTTAGTGACTTCTTCCCTTCAGGCACAAATTGAAATATGGGAAACTGTGTTTAAACATAAGAAAATAGTTCTTTGCTGTGAGGGTGGTCATATACTGGCTGCTCATAGATTTTGAAGTCTCCATCCCAGGAGATATGCAAAAATTGACTGGATACAGCCCTGAGCAGCTTTATTGACCTTTGAACAATGGAGTTGGACTAGATGCTCCTGAGAGGTGATTTCCAACCTCAGTGGTTCTGTGATGCTGTGCTTCTGTCATTTAAAATTATAGTTTTGTTTCAGTCCACTGCTGTTCACAATCCTTCTGAGCTGGTGAGGTATTCAGAAAAAGAATGGGGGAGGACAATGAAGAAAACTCACATGCCAAGTCTGAGTCTGACAAGTTTTGGGAAGAGAAAGAGCTTGCTCAAAGCAAGTCTAAAAGAAAATTCAATAACAGTTAAAAAATCCTCATTAAATGTCAGCGGTCTCAGGATCCTAAAGAAGGCCTGACTGGGGGCAGGGGAAACAATTTTAGCTAAAGAGACTGGACAAAATAATGCAGGCTGTAAATTTCACATGGCGTTAACTATGGATTTGAGCAGGTTTCCTCCTGAGCTGGGACTTAGCTGACAGAAGGTAACTTACTGAATAAGATACCATCCATTGGAACAGAAAGTGATCCATGTTGTTAGTATTTTAGATGATGTCTCATAATTTTCCCCTGTGCCTTTATATGGATATTGAAATGAAAGAGTGATTGATATAGAACCTGGAGGGCCTTTATATCTTTAGCAACTAAGACAAAGCAGGCCATCAGGACTCTGATTGCATTTTTTACAGAGGACATTTTCCAGCTCTGTGCTTAACCATTAACTTCCTCAAGGTAAAATAACTACTCAGCATGGTGAATATATTGAACCCTGTAGAAAGACAGAGGAATCTTTATATGAAGAAGAGCAGATCATCCATCACTGCAGCCAGTGATGTGCCTATTCCAAATCCTGGTCTAAAATCTGACTGAAAGGAGTCCATGAGCAAGGTGGTGAATAAGGTGGGCATGCACAAACACAAATCAAATGTGGTGAAAGTGCAGAGGTGATAGAAGAATGGTAAATAGCATCTAAAAAAAGTTTTCAAAATTTGCATTACTAAGACTGCATTCTCAAAGTTCTCCTTTTTTTTCCCAAATTTTTTTCTAATAAAGAACTTAATGTCTACTACTGAAAAAATGCCTGGGGCCAGGTAACTATGGAGAAAATCTGGCACTCAAAACATAAAAAAGGTATCTCCATTTTGCAAAGCTTATGACTACACACTTGAAAATAGCAGATATATCCAATAAAAAAAAAGATATATATTTTAGCACTTCTATGCATTCCTTAGTCTTCTTCCCTGTAGGAGATTTTCTTGGACTATAAAGCTCATCTGTTAGGTGGAGAGATAACAACTTACATGCACACATCTATATACATACACACACACACACTCTGACACATTGTCATGATCTGGGCTCCGTAGTATCTGTCTAACATGCTGAATGTTCTTAGTATATTTTTCAGCAAGAAACTCAGATAAAGCATCACATCTTTCATCCACTGTGACTTATCTCATACTACCATGAGATTACTAAATCTATAAAGATTAACATCTTAACACAAACTAATGCCGGAATTTACTAAAGGATAAACCAGCAAAGAAACTAATTGGAATTGCTGGAGTAGCTACTTTGCCATCTCTATGTAAAAAATAATCCAAAACCTAGCTATGAAGCACAATATAATAATAAAAAAAAATAATAATTGTGTAATGAGTGCACTCTTCTCCCTAATGCAGCAATCTTATTACAGTGCTCCTTTAGGTGCCATTTATTTAAATCATTTGACAGCAAATATGAAGAGGGATAATGGGTAGAAATATCACAAAGTATTTTTGCGCAATTTCGCTCTCCTTTCATGTCTCTCTTTAGCTGGTGAATTTAGAATTTCACTTTTAATATTATTTTAATTAATTTAGAGAAAGCTCTTTGGTATGCTTTAATATAGCTAAAATTCTCCCAGTGTTACCATATTAAACTTCATTCTAAAGGGTATTATATTTCCAGTGTTTTTAAATTACATTGGTCTAAAGCAAATCTGCAATGAAACATCTGTCTAATCATGTTCTTATAGTTGCACAGAGAAATATACAAATAATCCTCATGGCTCCAATTTCCTTTCTAACAAACTATCCTTTACTTTTAAAAAAATAATGAAACTTTACAGAAAGTTGGTTTTAATAAGATTCTGGAAATTCTTATGTTCTTACTAAGACAATTGACTATTGGAGCCAGCTAACCGAAACTGTGCATTGTTTGGTGAATGTCTATTTTATTTACAAAAGAATGGTGTGAAAAATATCAGTCATGGAAATAAAAACCCCAGATTCTACAGAGATGTTACTACAATGTCAAAACAAAACATCTTTCATCTAAATTATGCTAGCCTCAAACTACAAATTATGACGTGGGAGTGAATGGCGAAACTCTTAATCAAAAAATATAGATATATATTTCTTTGTAGCAGCATAGATTTTTAATAATAGCTATGACTACCCTTAAATTGGCATGCATTTACCCTTTCACTGCTTCTGAAACAATCTCCAGAGGATTACCCGTGACGGTTGAAATCCAGGATAGGTATTTCAGGAAGTAGACTGACTTGGATCCTCCAGCTAAAACATCTTGCAAGCTGCAGAGCAAATCAGTAATCAGGGTTATAAAAGGAATGAAATCTCATTTTCCTGAATGCCTTTGCTGTTCTTATGTGTAAAGAAGGTGTGTTTTGAAGTCATATTGTATATTGGAATGTTTACATCTAGATGCAAAGAATGTCTGCATAGGATGAAGCATGGCAGCATATGTTCCTGTTGGTAAACCTTATATGTATCAGACATGCTATTATGAGAATGTATGCAAATTTATAAAATCTACAGACTACATTACTGAAGCCACCAAATCAACTACCAAATAATAGCATATTTTTTTCCTCTTTTAAAAAAAATTTATGGACTTAACTTCACCTTTCCCACTGTGTTGTGGCAACTCTTTGACTACAAAATTCTCAGCACCTCAAAGACAATCATGCTTAACAAAAGAAACACAAAAAATCTTTCTTTTTGCTTCTGTGCATTGTTTAATTTTTGTCCATCTCAACGGCCCAAAATCCTTGACTGACAGATTTCAAACTCTGTATAGTGATTGCTTGTGATCTGATATAAATTACTTAAAATTAGAAACAGATGTTGTACATCAAATAGGGTGAAAACTGTGTAGAATGTAGATGCCTAGTCCTGTCAAAATGTAAGATATCAGATTATATGCCTGCATTACCCTCATTTATAGGCAAGCCCATGTTGATATCTGAGAGGGCTTTAAACTTGCATGAATAATATTTTCCTTGTCATCCCAAGGACTCTGCTTTGTAACTAGGCAACCATGCTATAGAGAACAGCATTATAGTATGATTTTTCACAACTATGGTTATTTCTCTACATCGTTCCCCAAAAATATCTAAAATGCTGCATAAAGGCTCACTGGTTTAAGCCTTTGAAGTCAATTTTTTATATAGACTGAATTTACCTATATCTTGGGTGATATTCATAGCTTGATTCTGCCTTCAAGTCTTTTTTTAACAATTAACACTGCTTTTCCCACTTTTTGGGAGTAGATCACAACAAAAAACGTGACCAGTTATTCTTCTGCCCCAATGACTCTTTTGTGTAGGATGTTATAGAGCTCAGCTTGGTTATTACTCCTTTTAATCTAAGAGGTCATGAGTCTTTTGAGTGTATTGGCACCACCTGGCTACTAACTTAATTGGTGATTTCTCAGGTCATCAGTATTTAAGTCTCAGTTTTCCCATTGAGTGGACCAAAAGCAGGATTTCAGTGAAAACTTCTGTACCATATTTATTACAAAAGATAGAGGAAAGTTACTGGCAAGCTACTGATAACACAATTTCTGTCTGTTCCTCTAACTTATGAATTTCAGAGTGGAATGAATCTGGATACTTCTGTAGGTAGACTTGGGAAGAGTGTGGTTTCAACTTTGCACTGTGCATGCTTATGAAAAATAGCTGTCCCTAGACTAAATCTGAAGTATTATTCTGTCATAAAAAGAACATTTAATGAACAAACCCTGGTGGCATTTAATGAACAAACCCTCTTAATGACAAAAGAATAAAAATTCTGCGGAATTACAATTACATGCAACAAGGAATTTGCGATGGATGCTAAGCCTTGTGGTTAAAATCTGTCTTTGTTCAGGTGTAGGGCTGAGACATGTAAATGTGTTTTTGTGTGTGAGCACAGACATTCTCCCCACTTCCCATTAAGGGTTTCTTTTGAAATTTCATATCGAAACTGCTAAAGACAGGTTACTGGACCTGGAATCCAAATTCTAATTGTTCAGGATTCTCCAGCTCCTCTCCATTTAAAGCAGAGGTATTAGGAGGGCTATTATAAGAGTCCTTACTTGCTCCCTCTTGTTCCTCCTGTCCCAGATAAGATCAATGTAATGGTGGTGATGAAATTTAAGTAGTTGGTTGAGATTAGTAAAGCTTCTGCCACTGTTTCTGTGGAGGAACTTTCTCATTTTTAGCACTGCTGAAACACTACTTTGCAGTGAATTTTTGAATAGAAAGTGCTTTAACCAACATGCAGTAATAACATTATGAAGTATTGTCCAAAAAATCCATTTACTATAGTAAGAAGGGATAGATGAGAACACAGAAATTCATACTAGATGCCTAAAATGGATTCTGTTGAGTACATAATGGAGATTTAGGCAATACTTTTTTTACTTTACACTTTTGCGCTCATTCAGAAGATTGGCTGGCATATATCAGAAAACTATCCACTTTGTTTCCTAAGTACTGAAAGGGAAAATGAGCAGTACTTTTTACCATGAAAACATTCTGAGAATTATCATATATTTATAAGGCTGTTTAAAATACAAAATTTCTCATATTGCTATATTTAAGGTTACCAGCTCACTTGTTTATTTTTAATCTCACAATATTTTGTGGTTTTTTTCTTTACAGCCTTAAATTCTTGATAAATGTGATTGCCTGAAAGCTCCGATACTATTAAATGCAGGTTTCCAGCCCCTGAGGTTTGCAGATGGAATCTTGAAAGTATTAACAGAGAGCTCTCTAAAAGCCTAGAGACCAGAAGGGAAAAAAATTACAATGTACCACTTTTAAGAATCTTGTTTTAAAGTCAGTATCACAATGCTTTGGGCTCTGATCCATCATCTCTGAATGTCTAAACTGATAAGATCTGCAGGCTGTAGTGCAGAGACACAAAATATCAGAGTTAATGGCTTGTGCCTTGCCTTCCTTTATTGTAGGTTTTTCTTCTTACACATTTCCTCTTTGGTTTTGCTGGAATCAGACCATTGGATTATAAGCTACTCAAGTCAGAGATCTCAGCAGTCTCTGTAGTATTTTGACCATACACTCTTTCCAGGCTCCAATAACAATGTTAAGTTACAATGTAAGCAATAACTTTTATAAACTCACCAGAGCTCTGTAGAAGCTCTTTCATCTTTATTTAGATTTCAATTTAAAATTGTGTCTCTGTTTAATTCAGGTATGATGCTTTAACTTGAATTCAGTGGCAAATCATTCCAGTTTGCCCAGATATATCAAAACTTCAAATCATGACAGAAGTCTTGTTATTACTGTAAGATGGATCTCCATAGCAAACAAGGTAACAATTATTTTAATGCTAAAAAGAAATAATGAAAGGACAAAGAAATATTTATCAATTCATAGAGGACTGGACCCAAATGGATAGAGTGCTTTTAAAGGTGCCACATAAGAGTGCAATATCAAGTTGGATCCAAGAGATTAGTAATTTCTTTTGGTAGGACAGACTGTCTCAAACTGCACTGAGGAATGAAGATAAAATTGCATACAGGAGTGTGTAGCAACAACCAAGTGGGCATTGATACCTGTATTTGGTATAATAGGTACTTCTCTTAACACAGCTTGGAAGACTATAGTCCTCTGTTCCTCTTGTTTTACTCTTCAGCTGTCAAGCTGATGAATAGTGCAAGTGTACCTCAGCAAGTCCTTTAGGACCACAACGACTGTTGAATAGATAAAGACATATATTCTCCCTAAAAAAGCCCTAAACCAAAAAAAAACCCCTGCCAAGCCTGAAACCAACAACCCAACAATCTGATCCAAACAACCAAACAATCAGACATCAGATGGACAGTATTGCTCTCAGGAAATGCTTCTAGTCAGTCTCTGCTGATTTCATAGGGACCTGGGGAGATCTACACATGTGAGGTGACTTTCGGGTAAGCCAAGCTTGTTCCTCACAAATAGGTGGCAAATATCTAAAGCAGGAAGTTGCTGTGTGTAGTCATGACCCCTACTGTGTGATTCTAATTCATCTTCATACTGTAATGGCTTTTTGACAATTTGGCCATTCATCTGGCAGAGACATAGAGAAATGGGCCCTGGAGGATAGCCAGCGTTACTGAATTGGCCTGACGGATAACCAGAATAATTATTCAAGTGGATGGTCTGATCCAACTAAACATATATTATTAATTTCATATGTTTAAAAAAAAAAAACCACAATATTTTGACATGTTTTCAAACTACACTACTCCAATTTAATCATGAGGCAGTGTTATACCAGGTGTCATATATCTCTTGTAGATGTGTTTCTTTAGGTAGTATTAAATTATGACACATTTTGCTCCAAGTGTGGGTCAGACTAGGCTTAGAATTTCATGGGCAGCTGATTTATTTCTCCCAAGTGCATATTATGCTCTTTTTATGAAGACAGATCTCTTGGAAGAAAGGGAGATTGTTCCTTCCTTTAGAACTACAGTGAATCCTCAAGAAAAGAATACTCAAGAGACTACAGGACTGGGCTTGTCCTATCATATCAATTACCAGTTAAATCCTGTAGCAAAAGTGGGGTTTAGCTTTTCAAAAGTAATCTGGAGGGATGGGGTTTGGTTTTTTTTCAGGATTTGATCTTTTAATCCTCTGGGCAAACACCTCATGGAGCAGTAAAATCTGTTTGCACATATAAAGTACCAAAATGTCGACATGCATTAAACTAACCTTGAACAAACCATCAAGAAAAAACTCCACAGCTGACACATTGTGAATGTATAGTTGTACTAATCCCAGCAGCGAAACACAAGTATTTAATATATCATTTATATCAACTTAAAACCACTCATAAGGTGCTTGCTGGAACCATTCAGAACTACAGTCCCTATGTATTTCAGGGAAAATAAAGTGAGCGGCTCCTTTCCCCACTCCCTTCCTTACTACTTCTCTGCAAGAAAAAAAGGAAAAATCACATTTCAATCTGTGTTCCTTGCTGCATGAAAGCAGCAAGCTTCTTGGCAGTTTCACTGATACTTTTCTGGCTGCAAAGCTTCAAAATAGATCTGAACCTCAGCCATTTTATGCGGCCAGCAGTGATCTGAAAATACTGATGTCTATTGTTTACATGGAATAAGAACTTATTTCTTGGACACCACCACAGATCGATTCACCTGTAGCTACTGAAACTAGAGAGACAGAGCAGATAGTGGAAACCAGTGTATTGCAGTATAACCACTTTTTTTGGTGGAAATTGTGCTAGGTTTCTTTTTGCAAGAAGAAATAGGAAAATCTGGTAAGTATGTCACTGCTCTTTCATGAAACAGAATCAGTGTTAATCCCTTTTATTATTGTATTCAGATGTAAAGATCTGTGTGCACATCACAAAATTTAGATCAGAATTAGGCAACCATTTCTTTGACAACCCCCACATAGCACCAAAATAGCTCCTCTGAAAAGGAGTGATAAGAGGCAGATGATTAAATGTCAGTGGAATTCTAAAGACTGTTTCTACTGGGGAGCACAAAGAAAGTGATCTTGCATTGTGCTCTAAAATGTCTCTAACCTGTAAGCTGATCTGCTAAGACTGGTGGTTCCAATGCTGTGTGCTGGAATGTCAGTGCCCTTTTGACTCCCTTTTGACTCCAGGAAGTGCCTACATCCACTCATATGACTAAAGTATTTGATCTGGGGTGACATGCCCTTCCCAGGGGAATGCCCAGCAGCTGATCTGACCTCCTTGCTCTCAGCTTTCAGGACAGAGAGTGCTGCTAAGGGCTGAGGGTAAGAAAGGTCTGAGATAATGAGCATGGAGACAACAGAGGTCCTTAAATTTTATCCAGATTGGAAGTGGTAGCCAAAGAAGGGTGAAACACTCCTGTCAATGGTTCTTGATGGTCTGAACAAACAGATTTGGGTTAGCAGAAAACATGGTGTACATGCCTTTGGGTGCAGATTACTCAGCCATGCCATAGATTGCTTGCTGATGGGTATTAGAAAGTTACTTTTCTGTTTCCTCCTAACTGAAAACACTAGGCTTATGCAATGTGTTAAATAGTTTCCTAATCACACTGCATTTACAGAAAACCTCCTAGCAAGTTTACTTCTAAAAACTGCACACACTTTACAAAGAAAATTCAGTGAGTTTATGGCATGTTGATATCCCTTTCCACTTTGCAGCTCCCAGTGCTCTTTCCCTATACTGTGCATCCCATGATAATTCCTCTCCAGTATTTATTGTTAAGCCACATCAGGGACTCAGTTTCTGTTCTAGAAGCACTACATTGCCTGAACAAAATCCCCAATGACTCTGGCCAGTGGTCACTTGAGCAAACAATTGCCTTGAGCACACAAGGCTCCTTCCTTATCATGTTATTCAGTATGCTGAACAAGTAGCTAACCTCACTGTATTTTGCTCTGCAGACAGATCTGCAGTCTTCTCTCCTACCTGGAAGAAATAGCATTCCTAATGCAAAGCCTATGATAGACCTGCCTGCACACACCTTGAATACACACAGTTATGCTGAGAACTAACCCTTACCCTCACAGGGCTGGAGGGTTCTGCTGGTGCCAGGGTCAGGAGCAGCAGCTGCATTGCACCATAGCTCACTCAAACTAAGAGTAATTAATTACCAACTGCCTGAGACCTTGCACATAATTCACGGGTCTGGATTTATTAAACCTGCAATTAAGATCACAAAAATGCACCACAGTCGATAAAACATGGCATGGATGATCTTTAAAAACACTGGCTGACAAATTCAAAACTGCATGCTGAAGATTGGCTCTCCAGATACTCAGGCAACTTTCTGTGAGCTGCTTGGTCTTTAAAAGTAACTAGCGATTTCTTTTGCATCTGTGAATGTTTAGTATTACTGACAAGTAGGCCACCTATCTGCAAGTAACTAAATATGGACTGAGAAAACTGGGTTTTGGCACCCAGATACAAACACTGTGACTGTGAAGTTTCTATTCATTGTGAAAATTTGCTTTTTTTCTTTTTCTTCTCAGTGTAAGCTATGTTGTTCTAATGAAATTGCTTTTTTTTTTCCCCTCAGCTGAGATCATTGCAGATATTTCCTACAAAAATCCACACAGAACGCAAGTTTGCAGCGTTTCTTGAGTTTCATGGTATTGTCCAAGTCTGACAGAGAAAACAAAACAAATACTTTGTGTTCACAGACAAGCTGGCACAGATATAAGTCATGAAACAAATCATGTTCTGGTGCAGGGAAATAATAATAATTTAAAAATATTTCTGAAGGTTTTAAACTTCAGACTGTTAACAAATATAAAGGCTCCCCATTCCAATACGTTGCTAGCATAAACATCTTGTCCTTGGTTTGTTTCAATGATATCTTAATACAAAAGAAAACATGCCTCTGATTTTTAAAATTCACCACATATTTCATCACCTGAATAACATAGTAAATAATACTGTGAAGACCGCAGTGGTAGGCCTGTTTTTTAATATTTTATTGATTTTAAAATGAATGCTTTGATAATTTTCTCTAAAGTTGACACAAAATTTCCAGTCTGCAGATTATTCTGATTAATGCATGAAAACAACTGATGGCAGAATTCAGATTTGCCTTGAGAAAAGGTGGATGAGGTTTTACTTTTCCTTCAGATTTCCCACTTACTTGCCGACCAACATTTAACATTTCTTTTTTTCTGATTCATATTCATCCACTTTCTTATGATTTGTGAAATCATATTTATTCAAACAACACATGCTTATCTTAGCCGTTGTTTCAAGCTGTATTTTAGACTAAGTGATGCCACGAATACAACAGACTTCAGAAGCATGTCTTAAAGGGCTTCTTGAATTGGGTGTTTTGTCATTAAGACCCTCTGTCAACAATTCTGTTATTTACATATTTTGCTTTAAATATTTCATGTGTCCATTATAGAGGAGAGAATAATTTTTTGTAAAGACCAGTTTATTTTAAAACAACTAACTAATTGAAACAGACAATGTTACTATCCTTATGTTGCCTAAGGTCCCATTCCTTACATTCACCTCGTGTGCAGCAACTAGTGGTTTCTGTTAACTGTCTTTTTAAGGAGCTCACCTCTATAGGCTTGGCTATGTATATGTCTTCATCAGAATTGTTGTGCCACTTGTAATATCCTCACTTACTTTGTTCTGTGCAATTCAGTATTCTTAGGGTTTCCAGATTTATTTGTTTCTTAACTGAAAAAAAAGAAAAAAAACCCAAACCCAAACCAAGCCAAACAAAATAAACCCTCTATGATTTAATTTTTCATTGGTATGGGACATGTAATGTCTACCACACTAAACTATAGAGCAAAATTGAAAACATTTAGTGGTTAGAAGTCCGCATGGACAAATAAAAAAATATGGCAAATAAAACTCTACTTAATAAAGGTGCCATAATAATGTATAAAAGTTGGCTGTACAGATTCAGGGTAAGCAGAAGTACTTCTTGATAATGCCATAAATGTGGGCAGAGAGAAAACCTGTAATGGCTACAATGATTTTTTGTGGACTTATTTAAAGGTATTAAGCACCAGGATGAAGGAACTGATTCTAAAAAATGTGTTTAAAATACAAGTAGCCCAGAGTACCACAGGATTTAGTACATGTCAATTATCATTAGAAATAACATTTCATAAATATCAGATCACAATGACAAAATATCTTTCTTTGAAACTTTGCATTGCCAACTATGTATTAACACCTCACAAATTCAGTTTTATGATCACATTTCTCTAAACATTGTTGCCATTTGGATATGAGTAATATCATGAGGCACTTTAGAAAAATAGTGGAATAGTGTTATCTCAGGGGGTAAAAAAATTAACTTGATGAATTCAAAATAATTTTGAAGGTGAGATGCTGCATTTTAAAGTATTTTTAAAGACTCCAAATAATAAAAAACCACTTGACTGGTCTTAACAAAACCCCACAGAGATTGAATTTTAATTTACATGAGAGAATAACTTGTGAGACCTCCAGAAGTATTAATATGAAATCTGGATCTCAGCCATTTCCAGGGGTTTTGAATTCTGCCTTTGGTGTAGATTTACAGCTGCCTTCATTTAAATTACTTAGGGTCAAATTCTACTCATCTTTTAAGTAATAAACCAGGTTTTATTGGTCCAGCTGCAGGGCTAAAAATTTGTGCTGTGTTGTATCCAGGAAAGCCCAAAGCATAATCTTATGGTGAGCACCAAAATGCCACAGAAGGAAAAACAAAAAACCTAAAACCCAAGAACAGAAAAATGAATGTTTTTTCATGTAATTTATCATGATATTTACACTTCATCTTCACAGTAATTTTCCTAGGAATAAAACTATTAGAGTACTCAAAAAATTAAGTCTTTACAGTGACTTAATTGGTTTTAAATTTAAGATGGCATAACATTCCTATGAGCATTCCATACATTGTTCATTTCCTTTAGAACGAGGAGCATCATAACACTCTGTTCCCTGTTAATGCATGTGAAACTGCTATACTATATGAAATAAAAGCTTTTACTGGCCTACAGTCTACACTTGGATATCTACCATTACAAGAAACATTAGTATTAAGTGTCCCAATTGGATTACTTTGGGTAAAAGTCATCAAAAGCTAATATTACATGGTAACAAAGCATCCTCAAAAAGCAGCATTTCCTATTCTACTCTAAAAAAAGCCAGCTAAGAATTCAGCCAGGAATTGATGTCAGATTCCTGCATTAAGATTAGGAACTTCATGTTCAATTATTGTTTGCTACTGTGACACTAAATACATGTTGTTTTGCTGTCTTTTGCTGTCTGTTCTGATTCATCATTTACAAGTACCTTTGTCACCTTGAAATGGGTTTTATTTCACCCAGCTTTAGACATCTCTAAGATAGTCCATCAGTAAAAGGTAGGCATACAGTTTCCCTTTGGAGTTGACAGAGAAAATAAAGCACCTGCAAAAGGTAATTTATGTTACATTTTCCAGAATGAAATAGTTTGGAGGGACAGATGCCTGTCCACCATAGGGATGGAGTATGACCAGCTGAGATTGGAGCTCTAACCTTTGGTAGTGAGAAGAATCCCACTGCAGAATCTAAGAGATATAAATGTGCATGCTATGGTTTAGTCATTATATTGTCTAGTTGATGTTACTGCAAATAAAATGTAATTCCAAAATATGATTTGAATGTAGAGATGATAGCTCCAAAGACAGTCCCAGCTACATATATCAACATTTACTCTTGAAATAGAAAAACGCCCACTACCTTGCTTCTTCGGGTAGGCAAATTTTAGACTTTTCCCACAGCTCTGACATAGCTTTATATCCACTCACTGTGGCACCAGAATCCAAAAAGCCATGAACCAAAGTACTCGCTCTCATACCCTGGTCTCCTGTGTGTGACTCTCACATAGCAGATCTTGAAACAGTCACCAGTACTTAGGACAACTGGAAGAAGCACATTGGTCTAGGTCCTCTGGAGATCTGGGAGTAAAACTCTTGTGATACCACTGCTAATGAACTTGCAGGATATTGGCTATTCCAGCAGTATCTCCACAGCCATTCTGGAAAATTTGTACTGTTGCAATAGCTTCTGCCTAGGAAGACAAAAATATAAAAGTAGCTATAAAAAAGGCAATGCTTCATTTATCTGTTTGGATTGCCAAGGAAAGAGAAGATAATTCCAGCTTCATTTCAAATTTTAATGACTTTCAACAAACCCCTATAATTTTGGGTACACACCTTGTGATTGCCATACTTAAGTATTTATAAACAACAGTCTTTCTTACCTCCTAGTCCTTGTTTTTCTACGCAAGGCTCTTTGTTTCCTCTCATAAGAGCAACTCTTCATTACCTTTAACATTCTTCTAGCATCCTCCTGCACCTGCTCCTGTTTTTCACAAATGTACTTTTTGAATAAGCTGACTATGGCATTTCTGATCAGATCTCATGTTTCCTGCTTTACTACATATCTCCAGTGATAATATATCAGTCAATGTACCCTAGAATCACATTTGGTTTTCCACTGAAAGATCCTGAAATCACAGAAATTCTTGCAAGCCCTTAGAAACTCTTCACTCCTCTGTCTCTCACTGCTATGCTTCAAGGCACCTTTACGTGACAAGCTTTGGAGCATGGAGTGCACAAGACAGGAGCTTTGTTTGATACAGAACATATGTGCTCAATTTTATATATGGTATATCATTTCATCAGCTTCAGTCAGCTTTGTAGGATCTTGGCCTATCTCCTCAGTCTATAAATAAATAATGACAGTTTTATAAATAAATCAGTTTCTAACCAGCTGAAACTGTGTTATCTTTGTAACTTTTACCAATCAATACTGAAGTGTGAATGACACACACGGGTCCTGAAGTTTTAAAAACCATGATGTAACAATAAATAAACATAGTTACACTGCATGAATATCTTGATACATTAGCATTGAATACTTCATATGGCATTTCAGAAGTAGCTCAAGCAATTTACATCCGTGGTAGGCCAGCAAGGGTTTTTTAGCTGGCAGTTCAATGTTCTCCCAGTGTAAATAGATGATCAATCATTCTTTGCTGCTATTGTTTTAAGGAATAGTTTGAAACAAACTCACAATGCTTGTTTGTACTGCCAGTTCTTTTTGTTCGCTTATCAATACAAGTTTTAATGTTAAAAAGGGGCATTGTTTTTGTGTGGTTGCTGGAGTCTGCATGTTGGGCTCTACTGTAATTTCTGAAGGTTTTGGTTGGTGGGAGAGTGCAGGCACAAGCCTACAGCAGAGACCAAAACTCTGTAAAGGTGGGAAGTAAACAGCACATCGATCTATTCAGTGAACAAAAATACAAATAAAAACACTTGAGGTGGAGAAAATCCATTCTCATGATACGAATTACTGTATCACAATGCAGAGCTTGCATGAAGATTAATTTGAATTTTGCTTGCCTTACAGTCCTACTTGCTTACTGTGAGCTTATGGATAGTTCAACTTCAGTTTCTCTTTAGAAGACTGATTCAAGGCAAAAGCATAAAACAGCATCTCTTTACTGTTCTTGTGTCCAGATATCTTGACGTATCATTCTTCCACAGGGACAGGATATGAAGAATGCTTGATTTTAATTACAGTGTCATGACTTGCCCTTGCCATACTCCTGTCACCATCAGGAGGACTTATTTTCTCCAAGTCTTCTTTTATGGCATAGGTAGAGAAGTCATAAAATGGTACATAGGTAAGTAGGTAGGCAGGTTTGAGACCTGCTGCCAGTCCGGCTCCACCATAGATGAGGACTGAGTGCAAGGGTTGAAGGACAAGAGTTCTTGCCCAGGGAGGTGGTGGAGGCCTCATTCCTGAAGACATTCAAGGCCAGGGTTGCATGAGGCTCTGAGAAACCTGATCTAGTGCAAGATGTCCCTGCTCACTACAGGGGAGGCTGGACTAGATGACCTACTCAAAGCATTCTATGATTTTCCACTATGGAGTGGGGCAGAATGGGCTCTCCGCTTTCCCCAGTCGTTTGCTTTGATGCTATGGTCTCCTTCCGAAGTTCAGGGTGCTGCTCCCCAATTCCTCAGGAGAGCCTACCCCTGCCCCGGGGCAAGTAGAGGCAGACCGATACAGCACCCCCCCAAGCCTTCTCTGCCTCCTCCAGCCTGCCTTTAGGGGAGCCCCGAGGTCGCGCACGGTCATCCCTCGTCGATTCCGTTCGGCCCGACTCAGCCCGACCCGGCCCCCTCCACTCCCAGTGGCCGCAGCGTCGCCTCAGGCTGGATCCAGCGGGCGGCGCTCGCGCGGGCCGCCGCTACCGCCTGCGCCCTCCGCTCCCCCACGGGAGGGGGAGACATTGCCGGCGAGAGGAGAAACTCCCTCTGCTACACCCTCCACCTTTCTCAGCTCCCGCTCGCACACACACTCCCCCTCCGTTTTCTTCTGTAGGGACACTGCAAAGAGGTAACGGGCGGCGGAACCCTACCAGCTCCCCCTTAACCTCTAGCTGTGCCGCGCGGCGGATACCAGCGGGGTTCAGGACAGCAGCCCTCCTTGGCTGGACAGTGCCCAGCGCCTTCCCCTTGCCTTGAGTTACTCCAGGGAGAAGAGAAACCAGGCAGCGAGCGGGGCGGAGAGGAAGCGGGCGGAGGGGGGGGACCAGAGTGGGAGGGCTGGGCGCCGAGGAACGCGGCTCCTGTGAGATGCTGCACGCCCAGCTCCCTGCCGGAGGGGGGTAGCAGCCTCTGCCTCCGCCGGCTCCCGGTTCTTGCGAGGGCTGTTGCTGCCGCTGGACGCCAAACCTTCTCCCGACATGGAGCTGCTGCTGCCGCCGCCGCTGCTGGAGTGAGTCAGTGCGACGGGAAGAGCGTAGCCGGCTGCATGGATGGATGTGTTTAGCTTTGTGAAGATTGGGAAGCTCTCCGGGTAGGTGTTTGCTGCTGCTTCTGCCTCCTCCGCTTCTCCCCCACCAGCGGGGCGTCCCGCTGCCCGGCGGGGTCGGGAAAAGGGTGTGGGGGGCTGCCCGGTGTAGGGAGCACTGCCGCCGCCGGCCTTAACTTGGCAGCGGGGTGAAGGTCCGGAGGTCGGGAATCTGGGCTGAGGCCGTGGCGGTGGCTCTGCCGCGGGATGGGTCGTCGCCCTTTCCGTCTCACTCTCTTTTTCCCTACCTGAGGGATGACGGAGGCGTCCGGCGGCGCGGCCGCACTTGTGGGAGAGCGGTGTCCACCTTGGCAGGGCACCGGTTCTGAAAACGGGAAAGCGGCGCCGAGAGCCGGCACCAGTGTTGATGATGATGATGATGGGGGCAGTTGGTGACGGCCACCGGCCGGAGGAGGCCGAACTTGTGAGGGAGCCAGGGCAGTCCCCGGTCGGACCCTGCCGCCCTGCGGAGATGGGGTTTGCCCTGCCCCGCCGGCCCTGCTCCCGTTCCTTCCCGTCGCCTCGGTGCGCGGCGGCTCCTCCGGGAGCGGTATTTTTAGAGAAGTGGTGAAATCATCGGCAGCTCTTAAGCGCTGCCGCGCCGCACGGCGAGGGGTGCTGGGACGCCGGCGGCTTTGGCGACTCTTGCGCCTTTTGCTTGTGAGGACCGGACTTCTTGTTGTTTTAAACGGGAGCTTCATTAGTGTTATTTTTTTTCCCCCTTTCTTTTTTGCTTTCTTGGCTTTCCAAATAAATCTCGTCCCTGGAGTTGTGGTCTCTCCCCGTAGACTGTTGCGTTGGCAGCCAGTCGCCAGGCCCAAAAGCTGCAGAGATGGATCGAGGACCCAAAAACAGCCTCCTCGGTGAGATGTTCTCACCACAGTTAGATGTAACTGGAGGCATCTGGGACAAACCATGCTTTTATCTTAGAGGTGCAGTATGAAAGTACTTGAGTTGCAGGATTTTTTTTTTTACAGGGTTCTAATGCAGATAATCTTCCTAAAGGATTTAGCTTTGATCACAGTAACCAAAAGTATTTCTGAATTCTTATAATTCAGTGGTTTCTAACTGTAGTTACCAAATCTTTTTCTGTTTATAAAGCGCATAGGAGGCTGAAAGTCAATGTTGGACAAAAAGGGGGGAAAGGCCTTGCTGAGGAAATACAAAGGGCAGCTTGCTCCAGTGGCACTCAGGTAGGGAGCTTGTCAAAATGATAGATGATCTTAAAAAAAAAAATAAAACAAACCAAAAACCAACAAATACCTAGTGGCTGAAAGTTGGAGAATGCCACAGGTGCAGGCATAGCCTTTACTTCCCCCTTAAATTCCCACCATTGCACCTGGCTGTGATTACAGCTCTGCTTGTGGCGATGCCAATGCAGAACAGCTGCTATCATTCAAGCACATCATTGTCTCATCCTGCTTGCAGCAATTTTACACGATGTGACGGCTACAAGGCTGGTAGCCTGCTCAGTTTTCCTTGGGTCATGTTCCCAACTGATGCTGCTAGAGCTGCAGCAGTAGCTACAGTGGAAACTTTGAGGAGAGGGAAAATGTGCTCATGTAGATAAGGTGCAGGTCACATAGCATGATATTTCTTCCCAGGTAACTGAATTGCTTGACCTCTTCTGCTTGTTTGGAAACAGCACTATAAAAAAGCTCTCAGATCTTCACTGTCACCCTTGAACTGAAATCAAAGGGAGAGAGGGATACGCTGGTGGGAAATATTATTGAATCTGGTACGTGGCAGTATTTTGTGTATATTGTAAGCTTCAGTCTTTGCTGGTGTATACAAAATCTCTACTTTCTGCCTACTGGAAGATGCAGCTGCTGCCAAAGCTGAGATTTGTGTTTAAGCAAAGGCAGATTATAGCATTTCACTAGAAGAACCTGAAAGTTCTTTCCAAAATGAAATTCTGAGTTTCAAAGCTTGTATCTGTCTTTGCTTGATTTAAGGATATGAAATACTCGGGGACTGGATTTGTCTTTTAGATTGCATTAAAAATTTCTGTACTGAGCTACTCTTTTAGCTTCTAATTTTCTGGTTGTTAAACAACCTGATAGTTTACACAGGACTTTACTTGCTGTTTCCTGGGTAACAGCTAGGTATCTGTTTTAATTTTAGGAGAGCTTTGTGGAACATACAGGTTCCAGTGTAAACCGCTTTTTTAATCCCTCTCTGTGTTTGTGTTGAAAGACTAGTTTGCCTGAAAATGCCAGTTCCTTTTTTGCTGTTAGAAGGAAGGCCTTTCTGAAAGAAAGGAGTAAGATGATAAACAGTAGTTAACTGTTATTGTGATCTTGCTGGCAGATTGCCTTCAGAAAGTTGCGTAGAACTTGGTTGCTACTGAACTTTTTCATGACTTTTAGTCTATTTTAATTTCATTTTGCTGTCCAAGCCAGCTATTGCAGTTGTAGTTTGCAGCCTTGATTCTAGGGGCAGTGGTATGGATAAGCTCTGTTATGCATTGCTTCTGGGAGGGATATTTCTTGAATTCATGGTATACTTTGAATAAATGTGGTGAGAATTTAAATTTTTTGCATTGATCAACTAATGTTTAATACTTTTTGTCTAGAATAAGCTTAAGATGTGATATAAAACCTGAAAAAGGTGGCTACTGGACATAAAATTTTACATACCATACATAAAACATTGTAGTGCTTTAAGTATCTGTGCAGGTTTTTTATGTGGTACCTTTGTGTAGGGTCTTCTAGAGACTTTTGCTTTTGCAAGTGCTTCAGCAGTCTGCAGTTGCTAGTTGAGCAAGGAATATGAACATATTCTGGAAAGAAAAAGGATGTGTATGGGAATGGAAGAGAATGCCAAACTGGACTCAAGATAAATGTGATCTTTGATAATCTCTTTGATAATCTGTCATGTTGTCTATTGTGCACCAAGTATCGATGCTTCCTGCTGAAGTTTCTGTTGATTAAGATTGAAGATGCATGAAGTATCATGTAGAAATACTGGTTACACTTTCTCTGGCATAGCCTCTTTCCCACACCCCCCTTTTGGAAATTCACCAATCTAGTAACATTATGTAATTGTTTTTGTATAAAGCTTGCGATGGCATTACCTGAGGAAAAAAACAAAACCAAGCTCTCTCTTTGTAATGGATTTCCAAGTGTAGAGAATGATTTAATGATTGACAAGCCTTGTTTAATGGATCAGTACTTTGATGCAGAGCTGTACAAGCAGCTGTACAAGTGTATGTCTGTAGTGTGGGCTGTATAAGCATGTATGGTGTGGTACTCTCTTCAGTTTGGGAGAGAAGATTAGGAACATAGATAAGGAGCACAAAAAAATTGCCAGATTAGGTTGGATCAGAGGCCTGTCTTGGCTTTTAATTTCTTTTAGCAGCTGCTTGGGGAAGGAGTAGAATGAGCACAAGTATGGCGTATTAATTTTTGAGCATAGTATCAGGAGTGAAGGAATAATGGTGCTGCTGTGTCTAATATGAAATGGAGTATTTTCAGGTCTAGGTAAATCACAGTAATGGGGACAATGTTGAGTTTCTAGTCAGTATTGCACGGATGAACTAAGATGCTATAGGTGAGAACAGTGAACAGAGTTTAGCAGGAGTTTAAGCCTCTATTCACAAAATTTAATTTTTAGTTAGAAAATATATTGGGAATGTCTGTTTTCATGATGTCTGTAGAGGTCAGCTCTGGTTGGAAACCCTAAGCTTTCCATTAGGAAAGACAGCTGTCTGCATGCTACATGAATGTATCTGAGTTGGGTAAGTGACTCTCCAGAGTTGGGACTCCTCAGCTCCTGCTATGTTTGTGGCTCTGGCAATTAACACTAGACAGGAAATAAAATGACTGTCCACATGGCTGTCCATCAGTCTGTACCAACTCTGGTAATACTGGTGAGGGTGGATTATATGTCTCTGCCACTGTTACCATGGCAGGAGGTAAAGCTCATACAAACCATTTGTCACCAATGAGAAAGCATCCCAAAAGTAAGGCTGCAGTATGGGCTAAGAAAGTAGACATCTGCACTGCCTCATTGTGGTTGTTAGAAGTATAATGAATGTAGAGTTAACCTTGTGTATCAAACAGGAGGATACCAGCAAGACTTGGACCTGGCCTTAACAGTGATGCTAATTCGTGATATGTGGTACATAATTTGATAACACCTGGATTATTACTTTTCAGCTCAAGTTTCACATTGCCATCCATTATTGTTGATTTAAATTTACTTCATTAAAAACTAGTTTGAATAGCTACGCTCCTGCTGGCTCCTTGGGATCAACTTTAAAACAACAAAACAATCCCATAACCCTTCAAGGTCTTCTCTGACAGCATCAAATATGGGATTTTTTTCTCCTGTGATTATGCTAAAACTGAGTCTGGGTTTCTCACTGAGGATGAATCTCTTGCATGGCTCTTCTTCATTGGGGTGGGTAAATCTTGCATTTTTGTCTGTGCTTATCTTGCCATAGCTAAACATCACTAGTCAGGTAGATTGACAGTACCTGCAATATTTGGATTTACAAAAGTGTAGCAGGTCTAAACAGACTCAAAATCTCAGACTTAATGCTTTTTTTGTCTCGCTTTACAGCCTTTGTAGCTCTGTGTTTGGTCCTGTTCTCTCCAGGTGCTGTCTTTAGATGTCCTGCCAAAAGTGGTATAGAAGGACTTCCAGATCTGTCTTAAAATCTCACAAACCAGAGGCTGTGCTTGTAGATTCTGGAGAGTAGACTATTTTTTTACTGGGAGTAAGGTGGCTTCATTCATGGTTTTGTTATTTTTATGTGGCCAAGCTATGTATGTTCTATGATTAGTTGGCCCAGTTTTTTATATTTATTTTTTTATTAATGAATTTGAGAAGATCTTATCTGTCCTTCCTTGAGTATTTCAGAACAGCATCTTTATTTACTTGAGTTTTTCCTTGTCGTGTTTTTATTTTGCTGTGATCTAAAATGGAGAGACAAGAGTAAACTTAAGTTACTAATGCTATTTTACATACAAATTTTAGGACAGTTTTTATGCATACACTTTGAAATGATGATATCATAACTTGTAGGTTATTTTCAGTATTTACAAAAGACTCTGAGAGTATGAAAGCCTATGATTATCCTTTTTATACTTAAAGGAGGTAATTTTATTCTAAAAAGGATTTTATTATACTGGATGATAATTCAAATAACCATGAATTTACTTCACCTTTTTTTTTTTCTTGAGAGGACTATATTACATTCAGTGAAATACTTGTCTTCTCACATTAATGTAAGAACTTTACCTTAAATTTTATTGTTTGTCTGTTTTGTTAATTGCCACACATAATAATGTGCTTTAATGTCTGATAGCAGTGTTGCATGTCATAATGAATTCAGCGGTTCAGGGAATTATTAAAATCACTCCTTATATTGTGAACTGCTGTAAACTTGCCAAGTGGCCAATGAATGATGATGCAACTATGCTAAATATGCATGATCTCAAAATACATTTTGCCTAGTGATACAGTGTTTAAAAGATGTAACCAGAAGTAGCATACTCCTGGAAATTTTTGAGAAAGCAAAAAGATAGAAAATAAACTCCACAAGCAATGCTTCATTTCCCCTTCCTAATTACTAGAAGAGAGGGGATGAAAATTTTGAGAATGGGTGCTCTGACTGAGGAACAATCAAAGCTCGTGCAGGTTCAGTAGAATATTTTAAATTCTAGGAAGACTGCTCTTCCACTTGCTTTTTGGGGTTAGTATTTTTTTGAGAACTTTAATCTGTGATGTCCAATCCTTAGTGACACAGCTGAATTTTGGGATAGTTTCCTTCATAACCACAATTTGCGCCAATATTCTTGTGTGTTTCTACATTTTACAACATTCTAGGTGCACTGAGCCTTTAGTAGAAAATACAAACTGACCTGAAATAACGAGAGGTTAATACACGCTCTTAGCTCTGCGAAGATGTGGCAGAGAGGGATATTTTACTGCTCTCAACAGCATTTTCAAGTAGTTATGTCAGTGTATCACAACTTTGTATCTGACTGATGTGATTAAGAATTTATTAAAGTCATGCAGGAGCTACCAACTCCTGTGAAAGCAACCATCATCTGGGTAAGATCTGTAACTACTAAAGAAAAATGTAAAAAATTGAACACAGAAGGAAAAAGTAATTTTGGTTTCCAGTGCTACGTAACTGTATTGTACACACACAAGCAGCCCTTCTAAGTAAGAGTAGACCGTGTCTGTTTGCAGATGATGTATTTGTATCTATGCAGGATGGAGACTTTTGGTGCTGATAAGGTGTCGGTGTTTAAATATTGTAGGATTATACCTTGAATGGGAAGGGACTTCTGAAAATACCAAATAGTACTTAAACCATCTTTTTGTGACAATGGAGAACAATGATTGAAGTTTTCTGAAGTAGCTCAAAAGACTGTACATTTATTGATGTTATGTTTGAAGACTTTTGGAAGAATGTTTGAACCTCTCTCTGCTAATCGTTCCATTGACTGTAAATGAAGTGAATAACAGTGCCAAGACTATGAATTTCAGCAGTTAATTGCATGCTCAAAGTTTAATGAAATCAACAGTACTTAAAATCTAAACATGTGAAATGTGGTTTATAAGTGTGAAGTACTCAGAGACTCAAAAGTCTCTCTGACCTAAGAAACTGGTGTCAAAGTCTCTAATAATAGTTATTTAGTGTGGAGTATCTAGAAACTCCTTTTAGTAGACTGGTTATTGACCATAAATTTAGAAGTTTATTTGCATTATTTTTAATAGTCAGTGGAGAGGAATTTCAGAATAAAACAGAGACTTCTCAATGAATAAAGGCATTCCGAAGAAGTAGAATAAGGTTGTAGAAAATAATGCAAAGCTACATCCTTTGAAATATTTTTCACTGTTGACTTAAAATAGAAGAGGAAGTGATAAAAAGCTGATGAGTATCTTTTAAGAGTAGTTCCATATGAGATTTACTGCTTGGACAAAATTAACTTTCTTTGATGATAAGGAAAATGATTGCTGATTGGCTCGGGTATTTTGTCTAATGTTTTAAGGTAACAGCTTTAAATTAAACACTTGCTTTTCTTTTTCAAATAATTGTTATTACAAAAGCATTGTCAGTGGATTCTGTATACGTGATTTTTCCCTTTAATTATTACAAAGTTAGCGAGGGAAATTGCCACATATTGGTGTTAGCTATGGGATTTTGGTGAGGGAAAATTCTTGAGAAGATTTGGTTCTTGCAGGAATTTGAGAACTGTTTGTAAAAAAGAGGTTTGTACAGAGAATGAAAAGATTGTGAAGACAAAGAATATTTATATGCTAAAGTGAATTGTTGAGTATGAATCCTTTTATCTCCTGGCTCTTGATAGAGTTTATTTTTTAGTTCTGCTTGAAAATTCTAGAATTAAGAAATTTGGGATATTGGAATGTATTATGATGTCTTTTAAAGATGTCTGCAGATACTGAAAGCATGTATGTGTTCACTGATGAAAACAGTCAAAAAGGCCAAGAAAGTACATAGGGTGCTTCTGAATTTATTCCTTTTTAGTTTGGTTTTGGTTGTTGAGGGAGGGAAGACATAACTGTTGAAAAAAACCTTGTTTCAGAAGAAAATGTAAAATCGGCATTTGTAAAATTTTGTGGTACTGGCAATACTCTGCTTAGGATGAAGATTTTCCAGAGGTTTCTGCATCATTAATTTCTTATTGTTCATTTGAACTGTCCTCCTTTCTCAACTGAGTGCTTATGAGTTTATATATAATACTTTTCTAGTATTGTGCAGCCTGTAAGGTTTTGCTTACCTTTCTTATAGATTTTGCAGTTTCACTGTTTGTTTTTAATCTTGAATTTGTGTTTGTATTACTATGAATTTGGCAGAACTCATATGTTTTAAGGGAAAATGGTAGTAAATGCTATCAGAAGCACTAACAGTTGCAACAGCTATGCAGAACAACTTAGGCTTGTGTTACAAGTTCAAGCTGCAGGAATTTCACTTATGCTCTGAATTTGACTGAAATAGAGAAGTAGAGAACTGGAGAAGAAATCTAGAAATACTTCATGTATCAGGTTAGTGGAGGAAGAAGGCTTCTTCTTTACCTGAACACTAGAACAATGGCATTAGCTTTGGCTTTGCTCTAAATGAGACCAACACAAGCCTGATTTTCATGAAGCATCCATAAGGGGAGCTGTGAGAAACTAGTCAATGCAGTTACCATTGAAAAGCCCACCCAAATAATACTTAAGTTCAAATTTTTCTTTGCTTGTGATGTTAGACCTTTATTACATGAAGAATGGAAAGTTGCTATAGCACTGCCTTTAAGGCCTTGCCCTCTCTAGAAAGAAGTAGGGTGTTTGTTTAATGCTGCAATGCATAACAGGTTGTACAACTTCAGCACAGGCAAGAGAAGTGTCACTTGTTTTGACTGTGTGATGTGATTAAGTTTATATGTTCAGGTAGAAATGATCAACATTCATGTGCTGTTTTATTTTGGTGGGGTTTTTTTTCTTTTTACCCTTGACATTACATTGTGGTTCACATTTGAATTGTTTAAAGGCATCTACTTTCTTGATTTTTATGTATCACTTGTAGTAGAAGCCTCAGGTAGCATGAATCATGAAATGTTTATTTTTATTTCTGAAGAAAACCAACTTTTTTTCCTAGAAAGAGAGGTAGAGAGTTTTCTCATGAAGTTGGCTCTCTGCCTAGTTTTTACTTTGTGTTATGTACCTGTCATGTTTGCAAGGGGTGTGTTCTTCTTGGCCAGAGCATATTCTGAAGAGGGACAGAGAACAGCTGTATGTAGGGGATGATCTGTACTTCAATGTTTTGCTTTGAGGGCAGATAGGTTGAATAGGAGCTGAAGTGTACAGTAGAGGAGGAGTGGCTGAGATTGGAAGAGAGAAGGAACTGCAGAAGGTAAGTTGATGTAGGTTGTATTAAATTGAAGACTTATTTGCTACAAGTGAATTGAAGCAATTGTTCAAGATTAGCATATCTTTATGTGAAGACAAACTTGTGTTGTTGCCTTGGTAGGAGTTTATTTGCTTAAGGCTGGTTGAGTAAATTGGCTAGATGTGCTGTAATCTGTGTGACTACTATTTTAAAAAAAGAATCCACTCCAGCAGTGCAGAAGAAAAAGCTAATTTTTTCTTTTTTAAGGTCTTGATTTTTTCTTGAAACTCTTTTTCCATAGATTTTCTGGTGGCTGAGCTTGAACTAGTTCAACACATGAAATAGCAGGGTTGTCTCTGTCTTCATGTGTGTCTTCTGCTTGAGACACTGTTATCAAGAATAAGATGGATGAAGCTCATTCCCTGTACTTGTTTACTGAATTCTGACTTCTTTTTCTGCCTCTCAAATGCAGATAACTTGACTGGAAAATGTGCAGTAATCAGGGAATGGAATGTATGTTTTATTGTGGTTGGGTTTTCTTTGTTTGTTTGTTTTTTAAATAAATGAAACCCAGAAAGCTTTGGTTTTTTGGTTTTTTTTTCATTGGTATCGGGAAGAATTGGGATTAGACCCTGTCATTCTGAAGCACTTTGACAGGACCCTTCCCATAATATGGTCAACCTGAGGTAACTGCTGATGGCAGAAGGCTTTGTAAGTTTGTGATGTCTGATCTCTGTTTTCTTATACTTATGCTTTTCCCATCATCTTATTCCCTGCAGCCCTTTTTGTATATCTTATACCGTAGCAAGCCTCTTCAGAGACTAAAACCAGGAGAAAACTGTTTTTGGTATACTCCTTTCTGCTGGTACAGATATCTAAGTTGACCTGACCTGGCAGGGGGGTTGGAACTCGATGATCTTTGGGGTCCCTTCCAACCCAAACTATTCTATGATTCTATGATTCTAAGTGATTGGAGCATGTTGCCTTGGGTAGGAAGGAATGAAAGTGGTACTTTGGGTATGTTATGATGCAGTTGGTGGTGGGAGCTGCTGTGTAAGATTGTGGAGACAGACTTCTATTCAGTTACCAGGGGAGACTTAGTCTGGATATTAGGAAAAAATTTTATACTGAAAGCATTAATCATTGGAATGGGTTGCCCAGGGAAGTGGTTGAGTCACCATCCCTGGGAGTATTTAAATGATGTGTAGACATAGTGCTTAGAGATACAGTTTAGGGATGGTTCTTGTCAGAGTTGGGTTCATGATTGGATGAGTCCCTTTCAACCAAGGCAATTCTGTGATTCTAAGTGAGAAGGTAATGTGATAACCCCACACCTGAGTGAATTTGGGGAGAAAGTAGTAGCCTGTAAAAGATGAGTTATAGTGGGAACAAGCTGCCTTATCCCTTCTGAATTCGCTCAGGTCTTTCCTGCCTCCTCTGGCTTCCTTCTCTTGCCTGTGGAGCTAATTTTGCTGCCTTTGATAGCCACAGCTTTGCCTGGGTATCTGCAAAAACAAGTGCAGATTCTGAGAACTAAATGTATCATTCACATCCTGTTGTACCAAGCTATTCTACCCCTGCTTGTATGTCACACAAACTAAAGAAGCTGGATTTCTATTAGTGTAAAATGTTTTAAAATGTGGATATCTTTACTTTATTAGGCAGGAAAGTGGTTGGGCAAAGGATTAATTTTCTTATATTTCTAGGAGAAGGTGAACTGTCTGAGTTGTTTAAAGTTGGTTGTTATTTTATTTTTTGGCTAATGAACATGTGTTCACTCATAGTAGTAACCTTGTGGTTGTATCATTTCCATATACATATTTCCCAGGTTCTGGGAGCTGTTTAAATAGATAAAAAATTCTTTTTTAAATGTTCAATTTCTGAACTTGGAAATAACATCTTACAGAATCTAGTGTTGTGTGACTGTGCTGCTTCTGGAACCACAAGAAATAATTGGAGACTATTAAATGGCTTTCTTTTCCAATGCTCTTTGTTTATAAGCTGGAAATGGAAGTTTCATGGGTGCATTAATTAGTTTGAATTTTTAGTTTGGCTTCAGATACTCTGTCATTTTCCTTTTTATAACAAAAACTTCAGTAAACTTCAAGGAGTTAACATACAGCATTTTTTTCAGATTTTGCTGTATCTTCTGTCATTTTTTATACTTATGTTGCTTTAGAAACCCCTTCTTGTCCATCACTTTCATGCTTTGCAGTGCTTACCTTTCAACTCTTACATTCATATCACTGAAAGCAGGGGATAGAGAGGATTGCAGTTACAGGAGTCTTGAAGGATACATCTAAAGCATAACTCTAAAAAAAAAAGGCAGTAACTTACTCCATTGAAAAACTTAAGAACTACTCCATCTTTTTGCTTGTGTGTTTTACTTTATTTGCATAGAAGTAAGAGGGTAGATTCAGGCTAGATAATAGAAAGAAATTCTCTATGGTGAGGGTGGTGAAACACTGGAACATGTTGCCCAGAGAAGTTGTGGATGCCCCCTCCCTGGAGGTATTTAAGGCCAGGCTGGACAAGACATTGAGCAACCTGATCTAGTGGTAGGTGTCCCTGCCTATGGCAGAAAGGCTGGAACTAGATCATCTTTAAGCTCCCTTCCAACCTAAACTGTTCTATGATTCTAAGTATCATATATCAAGAGAAGTACGAACAAGGTAGCAGTTTAAAAATACATTGTTTCTATGTGGCGAACATTGTATGCCTGGATTACTGATGTTTAGTATGTCTGAAAGAAGACCACTTTTTGAAGTAATATTCTTGGAATATGTACAGCAGAATGTAAGCCTCTTTTGATTTAGTTGAAATAATTTGCACAAAAACGTACAGTATCTCTCTTTTTCATGCTCATTGTGTTGCATATTTTTCTACTGAAAACAGACTTTCTTTCAAAGCAGAACAACTGATTATTTCTTTCCCTTTTGATGCCCTTAGAAGGTGTTAGGTACTGTCACCGTCCTTGCCTAGGTGGGATATTCCAAAAAGGTGGTTGACATGACAGTGTGGAAAGCTGACAAATTTTATGCCCACTTCTGCAAACTGCTTCCATTCTTGCTTTGTTGGATTCAAATGGTCCATCGTGCCTTGCTGTGCTACCTATTGGGGTGGCTGTTTAATGGAATTAACAGTAACCTGCTATGTAAAGGATGAGGAAGGAACTTTCACTTTTCTGGATGTGCAGTGTGAGCCTTCATCTGAATAAAAGTACTTTGTATTTATTTAATGGCAGAATGTTGGTTTGTGCTTTGTTGTGTTTTCTAAAGCTCATCTCGACCTCACTGTTCTGTGACCTTGAAATGAATAGACAAGTATATGCTTGCTGAAGTGTTTCTCTTTCATTTGTGTTCATTAGCCATTAATGTCAGAGTTCATCCTGTTTTTCTCATGGTACATGCTGATTTTTCAATAGAGAAATTCTACTTTCTTGTTAAATGTTTAAAATAGTTCTTTCACAGCACAAAAGAAATTAGCATTATTACTTTTTTTTTTTTTTCAAGTGGCTTATAGTTCGGTGATGCAATGAGTAGCTTTCTAATTAAAGGACACCTATCCTACTGAGCGTTATCTCAAACAAGCTGAAATTGATTTCAATTGCATGGAGTATTACTGGGTCAACGTTTGTTTACCAAGCTGCAAGTATAGCAACTGACGCTTGTTCTGTCCAGTGTTCAAAACACTCTTTTTGCCATCAATAAATGTGTTGTTAAGCAGAAAACAGTTTGCCTCTTTAATTTTTGTGCTATGGTTTGCTGCCTAATTTCATTTCACCCACCCCCTTCCAATTAGTTTTCCACTCAAGAAACTTTCTTATGCTGGTTTCCCCCTTTTCATGATGAGTGTGTAATGCTGACTCACAAGCTTGGCAGTATTATCAGGGGTGCACACGTGGATAGTTGGTCCACAAAAAGCCACCTTGCACCATATATTTTGGTATTTATTGGCTCTCTATCATGGCTTTTAAGATGTCAGGGAGGGGGAAAACAGGTGGTTTGTATTTTCCTGTATACTTACATACTAGGGAAAGCAATTTTGAGCATTAGACAGAAAATTAGCAGTTGGTCATGCCTTTAGGATTTAATGGCAAGAAGGTTTAAAGTTTAAGTGTTAGAGAAATGGTAAGGAAACCTCTAGTTTTTGTGTGATCTTTGCAATAGCTTGGTAAGTAAGGACAGCATGGCTGCTTTGTTTTTCACATATGAGTAGTCATTTTATTGTCTCTTCACTTGTCCTTTTGCTGTTTTGTGGACTGAATGTTTTAGCTCTTAACTAAAATGTGGTAGGTTTTTGTTTTCCTTTCAGCCGAAATGTATGCATGCTTCACAGGCCAAATGACCCTGTGTGCAATTTCTCCTTATTCTCTAAGTAAATAACAGTGATACTTGAATTACAGCCAGAACTTTATTCTGGCTTAACTGTTGCTCTGATTTCATGTGGTAGGACCTGTCTGTCCCAGATGCTGGTTCTTTTAGTGTAGCCACCCAGAAGTGGCCCCACATAACTCTAGAGGAAATAAAGAAGCACCTTCAATGCTGTGTTACTGTAGCTACTGCTGTCAGATTGGTTGAGGGAGGAAACCCACTACTTGAAAATTTAAGTCTGTTTCCCTGTGATGGAGGAGTGCTGCTGAATGGGACAGTGCCCAGGTTTTGCAGACTCTTAATCTGGGATGTTGAATTTGCATTATATTTCTAGATGACATAATTTACTCTCCAAGCTGGCAACTGTTTCAAATAATTTGCTGAATTACTGGTGGTGTTCATGAAAACAGTTACATGTTTGGGGTTACAGGAGTTTGTAAATGCACCAGTGCACACACATGTCCACTTTGCCTACCACACAGCTCCTATAAAATAAGTGTAAAGAGACTTTGCTATATAAATGCGACAGTCATGAGACAGTCAAAAAAACACATCTTTCCACTCTCAGGTTAAACTTTAATAAACTGTGCCAGTTGTGGTGAAAGGTATAGTTGCTCCATAATAAAAGGAAAAAAAAAACATACTAAATCTCTGCCGTAAGGTATTTGTGTGGTTTATTCCATGGTGATTTTTTTAGTATTTTTAGACATTCATTGACAAATACATGAAACAGAAATACTCAGACAGTGATAATGATGGTGGTCCACTGAATGGAAAACTTACCAGTGTAATCATCAGGCACTGACTCCGCCTGAACTCATTGTAAAAGTCATACCACAGAATTCATCTGTCATCTGGTAAAACATGGGAGAGAACTGTTATTCCAGAAGGAGCCACTAGTACTGATTACCTATATATTGTGTATTTCTTGTGATGTCTGGATTAGGAGGAGAGAAAAAATAAAAGACAATTCTTTTTATTATGTGTTCTTCTTAGAAAGAACTGTGTGTTTGTGGTCTGACTGCCTATAAAGCTAATGAATCCTAACATCCAAATGTGGAAGCCAAATCATTAACTGGTTTTGAACTTTAAAACTGCTTTTTTCATTACACAATGGCAGGTCTTTATGTGGCCTTATTTGAGAACTTTCTAAAGTATGCCCTTCCTTTTCTTAAAAAATGCTTTTCTACTGCATAATTAAAAGAAACTACACACACAGACAAAGGTTAAAAATATACCTTTTACCTTTAAAAGTACCTGCTTTCCTCTGTCCTTTGTCCCTGTAGTGATTCTGATTGATTGCAGTGGCACTTGATGGTGACAGAAGAGTGGATCACCTGCAGTCTTTTCAGCTTGCCTCTGGATTTAGCCAAGAGTCTGTTCTCTTGAATAGGACCTGCATGAGCATTGCTGATAGCCTTTTTATTTTTTCACCTTTTGTTTATTTATTTTCTTCTGATTTTGATTTGAACAGGTCAGGAAATATTGGGAAATTTCAAAGGAACTTTTCATGGATGTTGCTATGTTGTAACTTCTTAATAATTTGTGTAACCTTTGTATTTTCCTTTGTTACACATGGAAAAACCTCTGAGCATTCGGTTGTGCTATCTAAAAAGTAGAGTGTTCATTCAATAGGAATGGACTTAGTGGTATTTTTCTAAAACTAATTTATTTTCATTGTAATGGAGAAGATACAAGAACCAGTGGGTAATATACTTTCACTTTCAACCTTGTACATAGTTTTAAGTACTATTCTTTAAAAAACACCATGTTCTTTAGAAAAATTTTCTACATGCTAGTGAGTTACAGTATTTAGGAACTGATGAAAAGAAGGGGCTTTTCTTAAGGGATCAGGCAAGGTAGTCTGGGAGATTAGGTTTTGGGGGGGTTTATTATTAACTAAAAAAAAAAAAGAAACTTTGTACTTCCAGAGCACTAGTGTTGGGGTTTTTTTGTATTGTCCCCACATGGGGGATGATACAGGCTTAAGGGAGAGAAGTTGTGCTCTTTGCAAGCCTTAGATCTAATCAAGTGTTACATCCTTTGGGTACTTTATATTCTGATCTAGCATAAATTGTATGTATGTTTTTGCAGCTGGTCATTTCACTTACAGCTGATGAAATTGCCAAAAAGGTTGAAAGGTCAGTTCACTGCACATTTCAGCCATACTTGGCCTCAGTATAAATATGTGGATGAGGCATTGCAAGGAAAATCTTTACACTGTACAAATGCAAGTGTTCTGTTTGGGGGGTGTAACATTCCTACAAAGGAAACAAAAGTCTTATACCTTCACTTGGAAAAAATGTCTTCTCATCCATTTACCACAGGCAGCAGTGCTTAATACCTAATTTTCAGTAGAAACTGTAATTTAGGGAGGTTTATGGACTGTAGTAGTCTGTATGTGTTGGTAAAATAAAATATTGAATTTTATCACCATTTTTCCACTCAGAGAAGATAAAGAGTAAATAAAATATGGAAAGCCTGGAAGTCATGCTGTTGGCCAGTGCTTGAATGTTTGCTTGTTAATTATATTATATTATGATACCTTATGTTTAGACTTCTCCAGAATTTCTTCTGTAGTTTGTTTGCTTATCTACAAGAACTGCAGAATTATTCAAAAAGCCAGAGAGGATAAGAGGTAATCCACGTAATTGGAGAAGTCTCTAGATGTTTGGTGTGTGCAAGTGAGCTTTTTACCTAGTTTCATGGGTGTTGACTTCTGCATGAGTTGATAACCATTTCTGGAACTGCCTACAGTCAATGCGGGACTGTTTGCTTTAAAAAAAATGTTTCCAGAAACTCAAATGTCTGTGTGCCAAATGAGGTTTGATGGATGGTGAGGTAAGAGCATAGGTCAACTGTAGAAACTGTTTACCATGACATGTGATATTTTCTAAAATATTGTTGATCTCCTAAGCTTCAGAAGAATATTGTTATCGCAAAAAAGTCTCTATAAACATGAGAATTTACAGCATGTTCCTAAGGCTATTGAGTGTTCCATACCAGTTCATGTTGGCTAATGCAGAATACCAGATGTCCCTGATGAGCAACTCTGGGAGAGGTTTGGTGATAGCTAGTACAACACATTACTGGGCACAATGGTATTGCAGAATTTCTGCCCTTCTTTGGAGTTTTGTATTTCATATCCCCACTCAAGGATAGAGGTCTGAACCATCATCTCTTGCTCCAGGCTATCAGGCGTTAGGATAGTTCAGGGACAGAGAATTCAGTTGCAAAAAGAAGAATGAAAATGTAGCTGTAAAGAATGATGTCTGACATTTAAGAAGCTGTGATTAGTGGGAGTGTTTGCCTAGGAAAGAGAGATCTTGATTTCTTGCCCTTTACCCATGGTTTATCCGTGACTTTAATTCTCCCATGTTCTTGCATTCATGCAGAGAAGAGATGGGGCTTAGAGCGTCCAACCACCAGCAGCTTTTTCAGCTTCTTTCCAGCACTACTTTAGTCCATTAACAATTCCCACATTGTTCTTGTGGACAGTAGTGCCTAAATTATATTCCTTCCTCAGCTAATGTGTCTGACCAGTCCCAGTTTGTAGCATATGTTTCACATATTCTGGGGAAGACCATAGATGATTTTACTTGCACTTTTCTCACCCAAGCTTAATAATTTCCCCAAATACTTTCATTGGAGGATAGTAAAAAATTTCCATTGTGTTGTAAAATAAAGCCAGATAAAGTGTACCAAATACAGCATGACTCCAAAGAACATATAGTTTGACAGGTTCTACCAACATGACTTAAAAAGGCTACACTAGTGGCAACTACAGCTTTCTCAAAATAGACCTCAACTGCAGTGCAACATTGTGCTGGAAAAGTAACCTAAGTGCAGTTGGCTTTTTCCCCCCTGCTTCCTTTTCCTCCTGTTCTTTGATGCTAAAGATAAATAACCTAAGTTCTTGTTTTTATTATGAGAATAAATATAAAAATGCTTAAAATGTATTTTGAATTTGAAAATGAAGGTCTCTCATATGAGGCATAGCCAAACTTATGAACCTTTAGTGTTCTGTATTTTTTTTGTTATGGATGGTGCTGTGCTGCTTATTCTGTTACACGTGGTGATTTTCCAGAGTTAAAATTAACATTAGAATGCGATAAAAAATTAGCTGGAAGCTATTTTTGTGCTGTCCTTGGAAGTTGAGTACTTCATCTTTTATGTTGAGAAGTGAAATAATATAAATCACTCTCATGAATACTGATCTGAGTTATTCCTATAGCATTTCCCAACACAATGAGCAGTAACATGCAGGTCGACAGTGCTTTCTTAATAGTTCTGTGTTGAATTTTTCGGGAGAAGGCATCGCAAACATTGGTGAGGTGGCTGTGTGCGGGTGGTCTCGGCGTTTCCTTACTGTGGTTGTGCTATATGCTCCTAAAGCCAGAAGAGGGAGCACAAATGAAGACCTTGTTTGTAGGTTAGATCTATGAAGCTGATCTGGAGCCTTGACAATACTGAGATCACACATGTTAAGTCGGAGAGTTGTACTCTGTTAGAAGCATGCCCGTGAATGATGGAAAATAACCCCGATGTTGGCTGGAAAAGAGAGGAAAGGGGAATAAGGCCTATGGAAGTGGTGAAATGACTAAGAAAAACTACACCTTGCTTGAGGCCTTTTAAAGGAAATTATTATGTCTTACATGATTTACAAAACCTGCCATTTGAAGTTCTCTTGTGAATTTGATTTGTAAGATCAGTAGTGTTTCTCATGAATCAAGAATGACTTATTTCACACCAAATAGATGAACACATGGGGCGTGTGTACTTCGTAGTGCTTATTCAAATGTAGTTTATTGAATATAGATATTGAGCCATATTGTAGGTCTTCTATTGCATTTTCTTTTTCATAAGCATGTTGATATTTAGAGTTGCAAGTTTTCAAATGTATGTATTTATATGTACTTTAACAAACATCTATTTTTTATGATAATATGCAAATATGGTGTGATGAGCATAGGTGGTATTAAGACTAATCACCTATGAAAAATATATAAGGACAGTTATGTGTTGATTACACTTTGAAAATTGATTGTCTTGATGTAGGCAATTGTGATTTTGAAGGCAAAGACCTGTTGACAGACATGCAGGCTACTTCCTACTCAAATTAAGAGACCTTCCAAGAGTACAGTCATCTTCTGAGTGTTTTCCAAGGTGTTTTTACTTTGGCTGCATTAGTTTGGTTCATGCAGTGTGATACAGCTGAATCATATTTTGAGAAGTATAATTTAAAAAAGCAAAGCTACAATCTTGCTAACCTCTGACATTATTTGGTTGGTTTTTTTTCTTTCTGTTTATTGTTTGAGTAGAAATCTGAATTTCATGTCTGCAACTATTTTCTTTATTACCTTAGATGTGCTATTTCCAGTGTTATGCTCATAGACTTAAAAAGCTAATCTGGGAGACTAAAGCAGAACTGTCATTCTGAAGCTACTCAGCAGAAGGCTCTTTGAAATCAGTTTAGAAAGCTCCAAGACTATTTTTGTTCCCTTTTTAATTTTTAGAGAAGATGTGTTGATGTGTTATGCTGTAATTGGTTCCTAGAAGGGATATTTGGGAAAAGTTTCTTCTCACAGGTCTACTGGAGGTTATACCACAAATGGACATGGTTTACATCTAGGAGCTGTGCTAGTCTGAGGACAGGCTTAGGATGTCTCTTTTCCTGAGATATTTGGTTTTCTTTATATAATGTGAAGTGAAAGCATGCATCAGTAGCTAAAATGAGGAGAGATGTTCCATTAGAAATTGCAGTCCATGCCAACATTGCATGGCATAAGAGGAAGGTACCATTAAATTAGGAGTGCTATAATATTTCTTGTCTCATCATGCAGCTTGCTTACCATCACTCTTGTAAATACTCCACAGTCCTAGAAGGTTTCAAGTGCTGTGCTTTATGAAAGCTGCACTCCTACAGGATCATCATCTCTTTTAGTCCACTTAGGTTGCAGACCAGAAGGAGGAAGTGACTGAAGCAAAAATGTTTATTTCAGTTTCTTTGTTATCCCTTTTTCCTTTGAAATGAACTGAGGTGGTGGTGTGGTGAGCTGCCAACTGATATCAGTGGCCCGAGGAGGTATGACCGGCCACTCCTTCCTCAGGATTTCTGTACCCAATGACATTAGTCCTGTGAGCCCTTTGAGGTTCTCATGTCGGGACACATTTGATCATCCCTATGGAAAGACAGTGCTGAGCTGATGACAGCAAATGGTGATGACATGGGTTAATTTAATATCCTTAAGCAAGGCTGAAGGAGTTGGGGTTGTTCAGCTTGATGAAGAGAAGGCTTGGAGGAACATGATAGTAGCTTCTCAATACCTGAATGGGGCCTACAGAAAGGCTGGTGTAGGACTTTTTAATAGGGTACAGGATGGCAGGACTAGGAGTAATGGATGTAAATTGGAAGAGGATAGATTCAGGCTAGATATAAGAAAGAAATTCTTTATGGTGAGGTTAGTGAAACACTGGAACAGGCTGCCCA
>VZTY01006503.1:89728-107794 GCA_013400935.1 Turnix velox | reverse complement strand
GCCTGATCTAGTGGGAGGTGTCCCTGCCTGTAGCAGGGGGGCTGGAGCTTGGTGGTCTCTAAGGTCTCTTCCAACCCAAACTATTTTGTGATTCTATTCTATGATACTATGAAATGAAATATATTTTAAATCATATTATTGTCACACATGTGGTCATATTTTGTGCCTTTTCTATTAGAAGGTCCAAAAGACTTTTTCCAACTTTGCGCAACATGGTGCTACCTTTGAAATACTAACTTGCAAGTAACTGGTTAGATAATAAAATGTCTTATTTATGAGAATTTTAAGGTGTCAATGTTGATTGGACTAGAAGGAATCATCTATTAGGTGCCTGCTTTCATGTGAGTCTTTCCATCAGATCAAACTGCATTCTTGAGGGGTCTGGGAATAAAATCCTGGTTTTTCTCAAGCCAAAAGGTACAATTGATGACAGATGGGTTAGATCTTCTGTGCTCTTTTTCTCCTCAGCTCCATGTTCTTTGAGAGAAGAGAGTTACCAGTTGTCTTGTTTTTAAGGCATCCAAGTGAGGATTCTGTTGTGGAGTAGTGGATTGTTTAGATATGCCAGCAATTCCTTGCATCTCTGGGTGTAGGAGTAAATTCTGTGACCTTTTGTTGTCTCTGCTTCAATGTATATTGATTCAAAGGGGTTGTGGAAGCTGACTGGACTGTGAACTGGGGGCATATGCCTGAACATGGAAAAATATGTGTATTGTAATTTTGGGGCAGTGTTTTCATGTTGTTTGCTTTTGTGATTTATTCTAGCAATCTGCTGGCAACCTTGTACCTGTTTGTTTCAGTGGCCTCTGTTGATCTCTTTACTTTTTTTTTATTTTAAATGGCAGGTTGGATTTTCTACAGATCAGAAAGTAGGTAAGTTCAGCAGTTTTAGAGTTACTGCTTTTTTATTATGCTACATTTTCCATAAAACATTGTTAATAGGATAATGTCTTTCTGTATCAAGTTAAAAATGGGTGCTGAATACTCTCTTCGAGTTTCTGCTAAAGAAACTCTGTACCCTTTCCCTCTGTTCTCTGTAGGTCAAAATGTTCTGGGTCGTTTTGCACCATTTGAAAAGTAAATCTTACTGGATTAGTACAGTGAACTAGCAGGCTTGGAAGGATTTTCTGGAGAACAAGAATGCACAAACATGTGGTAAGACTTTGTAGGTCTCATGTAGATCTCCTTTGCAGAGACAGCTCTGTTAGAATCTTGTAGAGAGTTGGTGGATTGTTGTTCTCCTTAACTGGTACAGCTTGAAGCTGAAGAAAAGATTTTATCTGTAATCTAGTAAACCAGCGTAGCATTACTTTCATTCTCATCTTCACACAAGAACAGCCAAGCTTATGTTCTCTTAATTTAAATTCTCTGTCTTCTCTGACTCTGAATTGCAAGTAGATTGTGTCTTAAGCATCCATGCTTTGCTTTTCAAACTTACTTTGGAAAATTAATACCACCTAGCTAAAAATAATTAGAACTCTGCCCGGAAATATACCTTTACATCCTGAAAATAGACTAGGAGTCCACTGAAGATCTTGATGGAAGAGCAATGGTGAGAGAGTACTGAACAGACTGAAAAAGGCATTAATTTAATGCACACAGAGAATCCTGTGCTTAGTGTGAATTAGTATTCAAGGCACAACTTGCTGTGTCTTTTAAAATCCTGATTATATATATAGTAGCAACGTCAGCAATAGGTAGGTAGAAATGGAAGTTTTAGACTGAATTAGTAAGATAACTGAAGAGAAAATAGCAAAGCAAGTATAGATGATGAGGAGATAGAGGAAAATGACCAGTGGGAAGAAAAATGAAATTGCTTATCCTTAGAAAGAGTACACCTGTTCGTGTCCTGCTCTGACTCATTGGTGGCAGCTTTTTAAAAGCATCTGCTATAAATCAACTCAACTGTAGTAGGTTATGCTTAATCGCTCCAGCTTTTACTAAAACTTTCTTGTGAGATCTTGCCTCAGAAGCATTCCTAGGCAGAGCACTGTTGAGATGTGCTTGTTTGTACACATTTTTACTATCACTTTAACAAGAAATGTTGGCAAGCCCTGAAAGAAAACTAATTACAGCTTTGCAGTGAAGATCTTATTATGGTTGTGGATGACATTTCCTTTTGTTTTTGGAGTAAAAAATAGAAATTAGTGTGAAACTCTTAAGCAGGAAGCAGGGATGGCATTGTGGCAATGGCTCTTAAATTATTACTTTGAGAATGTCTCTTGCTGGTGATTCAGGATACAGTGATAACAGGGGAGGATTATTCCAGATGGATGTGAGGGATTAAACAGCATGCAGAAGAAATGAGAGAAATAAATGTGTGTTGGAGAGAGAAATAGCAGGGACAGAATGAGTGTTTAAAGAGGATGAGATAAAAATCAACGCGTTTCTCAGTCTGAGGCCAAGTTGGCACCCCTTTGAATCATTAAACTGTTCTTTTGAACACAGAAATTGGCTCTACAAAATGTCACCTCATCAAATAGCAAAGGGACCTTAAGGGAGATGGTCAAGGCCAACAAAAGCTCTGCCTATTCAATATGGCTTTAAGGTGGAGACTATTTAACTGTCATTGTATTTGGTGGTGTTTGTTATACTACATTCCTACTTGGCATCAAGCAAAGTGGTTGTTTAATCTTAACGTATACAGAATAGCTAAGTGACTGAGGCTGGAAGGGCACTTCTGGAGGTCATGAGAGCATAGTCAGATGCAGTACATTCACCAGGTCTGCATCCAGTTGTGCTTAAAGTATCTCCAAGAGTAAGGATGCCACAGCCATTCTGGGCAACCTATGCTGGTGTTTAGCAGCCCTTTTTGTGGCAAAACATATACATCTTTCAAATGAAATTTCCTGCTTGTAAATTTTAAATTTGTGCCTGTTTCCTTTTACCAGGCACCAATGAGAAAAACCTGACTCTGTCTTATTTACTCTTCCTTCTCCTTGAGTATTTATGCACATGGATGGGATTCCCTGGAACCTTCTCCTTTCCAGTTTTATCAGTCCCAGTTCTTAACTTGCATGGCTTGTGAGATGCTCCTAATTACCTTTGTGGCTCTTTGCAGGACTCTGCAATATGCCAATGTCTTTCTTGTTCTGGGGAGCTGAGAACTGAACCCAGTGCTCTAGATGCATCTCAATATGGGACCAAATGCAGGTACAGAATCCTTTCCATTGACCTGCTAGTGTCACTCTGCCTAACTGAGCTTGAATGCAGACACTGCTGTAGACTGACACATTTTGGGGCATTCCAGTGCTTCATGGGAGTCTTCACTTCAGAGCTGTCACGCTGCAAACCCAGGCAGTGCTGCATGAGCTGGCAGTATTTTCCTTGGATTGCCCTGCTGCTCTCATGCCAGGCATTGGCACTTTCATGTACCTGAGAGGAAGCAGCACCTTGTGGTTTAAGCTCCTCTGTTCTGATTTGCCTCCAGGGAACCTGAAGTACTTGTATCCCATCTTCGGAGGAGGGTATTGAGGAGTCTGGGGAAGGTGAAGCATTAACACACTGGTTTCAATGCTGTAGAGGGAAAGATTTGCTTGACTTCGCCATTTAAAATTTGAATGGCTTGTAAGCCTATTTTGAGCAGTGCTGGTCTGCCTGTGAGCAAATTTTTACTTATCCCAAAGTATTTGGAAAAGACTTGAAAAATGCTTATTCTTTATTGCAGTATGAGGTCTGCATCCCAAGACACATCCTAAGAGTGTCCCTTTGTGCCGTGCCAGTCTGTTAACTCATAGAACATTTGTTACAGGCTTCACTGCTTCTTTTTTTTTTTTTTTTTTTTTTAAATATATTCATAGCTGGCAAGCTTTCGCTCTTCCATCTTCCTTGGGAGTTAATGATTTTGTCTTTATTTTGATTTTTCTTTTTATCTATCAGAGTTCTGTTAATTTGCTTTAAATGCATCCCAGTAAAACAAGAAAACAATAGAAGGATTTACAGAAGGTATCACTCAGGTTTGCATAGAATCGGAATCTGCATAAGAAATTTATCCAAAACTTTTCCAAAACATTTGGAAGAGAAGGATGCTTCTGTAACTCTTCTTGATGTATTGAAGGATCTGTGTGTTTGATACTTAGCTTTTTCAAGAAATAAAAACAGAACTGGTGGGGAAACCTGGAAGTGCTGTGTGATAAGAATGCCCACTTTTTTTGTAACTATTAAAAGAATTTTTTGCAGTGCTCAAGGAAAACTAGAGCTACTTTGAATGAGCATTGAGCTATTAATGCATAAGTTACATCAAAATTGCCAAAAAACAATGCAGAGCAAAATGTTGACAGAGCAACTTTGTCTTGCAGTCTTTGAGTTTGTTGCATTTTGTGATGGTTTTCTGTTTCTGACCATGCTGCCCCTGGTTCAGATTACTTGCATGCTCTTTATGTTCTGTCGCGTGAGCAGAATTGCTTGCTCCCACAAAGCTGCTCTTTAGCTCTCATCACTCATGTATTTATTTAACCCTGCTGTTGTAAGATTAGAGAGTTTTTTATTATCTCTCTGTTCAGATGGGGGCTTGAAGTATGAAATGATTGAGGCTAAACCAGTTGAACATCCTTCATGTGCAATATGACACATGTAGATCTGGCGCTGGATGTTTTTCATGGTGCTGGTCATTTTCTATGCCTCTTCAAAGAATGAGGGCAAATCTGTTTTGTGTTTTTTGGTCAGGTCTGGTCTGAAGTTTATTTTAGAAAGACTTTCCATTTTCTTAGGCAAATGTTGGAATCCTTCTTTCTGCTAGAGATGGCTTTATGCATAGCTCTTCTGCAGGAAAATGCCTCAATTCTGTACCTGCAGAGGGCAGTTGTTATTTGTAGACACTGGCTTATGTAATTTGGGAGATAGATTGTAGTAGTTTGGCTTATTCTGTGGACATAGATGGTGTTGTAGGGGTGTTTTTTGGTTTTTGTATTATTTTCCTCTCTAAACCTGTCCATGTAGAAAATGGTGGTATTTAATATTTTTGTATCTGTACAGTCCCTATATTCCTTGTTTTGTGTACTTAGCTATTAAACAGATCATGTTTTTCAACATATTATATGGAATAACAGTATCTTTTCATATGCAGGCTGTTGCATGGACATGATTCTCTTTTCTTTTTTTTTTTCATTTTTGAGAAGCAGATATTTGAGTATAGTCATCTGGCTGATGATGATTCCGCTGCACTTTCAGTCCATTTCTATTGAATGTTAATATTCGAAGTTATAGCAGTTGGCTTTTACTTTCTGCATCTATGATTGAGATAGAATACTCAGGAGTCTGTTGGATTCATAGCTTTCCACAATTGCATCTTTTGACTCCAGGATTTTCCCAGCTTTAGTGTGTTTCCAGCTTCTATAACCGCCAGAGTTCTTTCATCCTGTCCTTCCCCCTCATCAGGGGTCTGTTTCCCTGACACTTCGAGCTATGTTTTGGTACTCCCCAATTGTATTGTCTGCCTTTGCCATCTTGTTTAATTTCTGTACACCAGTAAGTTGCTGTTGCAGCACTCCATGTTCAGTTCTTGTACCATTTGCTGCAGTAGCTTCTGGTTAAGATGGTGAGCAGCTCTAAGTGAAATCTTATTCCGATGTTTCACGTTACAGGTGGAGCATCCTCTTCTGCTCTCTGGGACCTAGTGCATGCTTTCTTAAACGGATGGAAGGTAAAGGAAGGGTATAGGAATTACCTTTGCACTCAAGAGAGAATATTGAATACGTCTCCACAAAAGGATGCTTATCAGTAAGATTCTTTCCTCCCATCCCTTTGTTTGCTTTAAAAAGTCTGCTAACTTTATTACATTTTCAGGAGAACATCAGCCACACTGGTTCAGGTCAAGAAGACTGATTCACCTAGTTAGCAAACTGTCTCTACCTTTGATAGAATTAAAAGACTAGAAAGAAAGCTGTGTTCAGTGAAATGTCAAAGTACTTACTGGGAAGGGAGACAAATGTGGAAAAATGCAAAAATCAACCCTGGAAGAAGGTATATGGTGAAGATGGAAAGAAACCTGTTATATTTTGATATATGCATGATGGAAGTCTGCAAAGAAATGCAGACTATGTTGTAAGGACTTACTCTCCTTGGGTATTTTTGTTGTGTATGTAGGTATTTTTTTTTCTTTTCTTTTTTTTTTCTTTGATGCTTTCTGGGAAGCAAATATTTGAGTATAGCTGGAGGGTGGCTGTTAGTGGCCCAGCCATAGTGATGATGCTGTCGAAAGGAATAAGATTATTCTGCTGCATTTTCAGTCCATCTCTTGTTTTCTGTTTCCATGGATATCTCAGATTCAGGAAGAGGGATAATGTAGAATTAGCATTTTCCAATGTGTGAGTAACTATACCAGAAAATTCATATTGAGTTCAACAGCGGATTCCTTCTTTTTAAAGCATATTCATTAGTAGCTTCAAAGACATTTTATTGACTTCTTTAAAGACTGTAGTGATTTATTATCCCTGAAGTTTTTGCAGTGTGAAGTAATGTGATTCACTGTCCTGAATTACATGGAAATATAAATAGAATACAAAAGTTACCAGCAACATCCTGTATAGAGCAAAATTTGGTGCAGACTTTTGGCTTTGGGTTCAGTTGGTTGTGGTATGTAATTTTGGCCATCACTGTGCTTCCTCTCACTGGATTAGAAATCCATACCGGTTGCTGCAAAAATACTGCAGCACATACAATGATTGTTGTGGTGTTACATGTGTATAAAAACTGGCTGAAACTGAATGCTACAATTACTCAGTTTTATTCACAGAAGCAGCTTTATCTTTTATTACATAAGTATTCGCGGATCTCAGAGTATGTTCTGTGACCTTCTGGGGTTATTTATCTTCTTCCTTGTATGCACTAGAGCTTGTGTGCTTTAATCTGTGTTTGCTGAGAAGCTGCCAAATTGCCTCTTCTCTTCTGTGCCAATCTCTCTTTTTTGTGTGTGTGTAATCTGTGTTCCGATTGATGTATTAAAGGTTTTTTAGAAAGAAATGTAAGCCATCTGTAACGGTATTTGATTGTGAATCATATTTTATGGCATATTCATTAAATATATGTTAAGACCTCATGAACATTCAGCTAGTGAATATAAGGATATATACTTAACTGAGTGCTTAAATGTACTTCACTGTGTTGGGATGAGTGAGATGTGGTGGCTTTTTCATGTTTGTGTTCCCTCAGTTTGCTTTTTCTGGGCTTTCAGATCCAACTATGTGAAGCACTGAGAAATTGATGGAGATCAAATAAATCTGATTTATTCAATTTTTTTTGTCCATGTATATAGGTCTAAAGGACCAAGAAGCAGGAAGTTGTTTGTAGTGCAGAGAAAGTGTTTAGAAATACTGAAATAAGTAACTTTCTCTGAGATGAGATCTGATTCTGCGCCAGAGAATTGAATGGAAAAAATCCCATTGATTGAAGGGTAGCAAGGGCTTGTGTGAATGCAGACAGGCAAGTCTTGATGACAGACTAGACATCCAAGTTACATTTTCAGGTCTTAAGTACTGATGTAAAATCAGAAGTTCACAATTAAAGTATTCCACAAGAGACAGACTTCTCTCCACAAATAAATCAAAAGCTGTTTCAGAACTGTACTGCTTAAGTTTGCTCACCCTTCTGTCTCTCCTTGTGTGAACTCCGGTAGCAAAAAAAGAGTTTTATCCTGAGTTTGTGAAACATTTGCCTAAGCAATTTTGAGGCTAGTATTTCTGGAATGAAGCTGCCTAGGTCAGGAAGGAAAGAACAAGCCTTATCATGTGGAAGACATCATGTACTAAAATGATACATTAGTTTTTGCTGAATTATTTCAGTTTGGTTGTTATTCAAGGCTTTGCTTCATACTCTTCTGAGAGGTAGAATGATTTATTCTTTGTTAAAATTTAAGAGACGTGTGTTTTAAGAACTCCTGTAATTAGCCAAAATACCTACAAATGCATATACACATGTATATTAATTCCTCTTTTTATCCTTATTTATTATGTATTTAGAGAGTCTTTCTCTGGTATAGTTATGCTAGAAGCCTCAGGTAGAATCATAACCTCCTTTTTAATCATACAGTACAAATAAATTTGTATTTATAATTAGGCAAAAATAGCTCAGCAGACTAATGTACTGATATAAAAACATGCATGTAGTTGGGAATAGTATCGCTTTTTCCTTAGCATCTTGGTATTTCTGATCTCCTGTGTCGTGTTCCTTCTATTGATTTCTCAACCTCTGGTTTTGTGCAGGTTGTGTGAGGATGTCCTCCATTTATGTGCAGTCTGTTCATGAAAACATGATAATGTTTTGGTCCCATCCACTGCTGTGGGCAAGACACTGGGCTTCCAGAAAGATGCAGGCCAGCTGGTTTAGGAGAAGGAAACAGATAATAAGACATCTAAAAAACCTGACCTTTTGAGAAGTCTGAACAAATTGTGCTTATTTTCTGATGGAATAAAGAAATTTTGAATATGTAAAAGACTGATGCCAGGAGGAAGGTAATAATCTTTTTTATTCAGAGGGGGTAGGACACAAAATTTAAACTGCAGCTAAAAGAATGTGGGTTAGACATTAAAAAAGGGCAAATTGAAAATGAAGAGAAGGCAAAAAACTTTCAAGTGCCAAGAGTAGCAGCGAGCGCAGGAATAGATTGCCTGAAGAAACTGAGGAACAAGTTGTACAAATCTCTGTCTGGATTGCCTTGGAACTGGCTTGGCCTACTTGATAGCTTCATCCTCTCCTGAACACTTCCCTTCCTCCTCCCAGATTAGGACTAGTATCAAGGAGCCGTACTCTTAATGTTCAAATTAGTATGAATAAATGAAACTTTGAAGCTCCTGGTTAAGATGATGAGCAGCGCCAAGTTCTCTAGTTGGAATAAAATTTTGCAAGGGCTGTAAGCTCTGTGGTACCATGGCTGTTTGTGTTTTGGTATTTACACTTTTCAAATTGGGGTCCATTTTTGTGCTGTTTCTGTGTGAGGAGTACCTGTTTACCTAATGGAAAGCTTTCCTACAAAGCAATCAAGAAACTATTCTGATTCAGAGGCCAGTTCTGCTTCTTCACTTAATCTATTTTCAGATGCACCCTTGGAGTACAGGTAGTGTTAAGAGGGAGATGAATATCTGGAAAATGCCAATTTAGGGGCATAAGAAGCATTTACATTCAGTCTGGGAACATACTTGCTGCCTGTGAGTCAGCAGTGTCAGTGAGCTATGCAGCAGAAAAGAAAATGATAAAATAAAAAGGACAGAAGTGACAAAATGAGTGCAAATTATGTAATCAATGTTTCTCCTTTTATCAAAATAGTTATTTCAAATCTTAATGAGCTTTGCCAGCCAGCAGTAACATTTTGAAGTATTGTATTAATAAGCATTCATTGAATTTTGTTAGTTTTGATATACTGTTAATTTTCAGTAATGCTGTATTAACATCTAGATGACATTTATCAGTGCTACTAAGTAGAAGTAGTATTGAAAAAGGTTAAATATGAATTTTAAGATATGCATGGAAATAAAAGCTTTTTTATTGTATGAAATGAGATCATATCAGTAAAGTAAGTTGCTGCTACAAGATGGAGTTCCCTTGGTCCTCTGTAGAAAGGTTGTGTGTCTTACTGAAAATGTGCTATCTGTGTATAATGGAGCTATGGGATCCTGTGTGGTTTATTACTGCAAATTTATTTATCTTCGCAATTCATATGCCCTAGCAATTTCAGGGTCTTGCAGGACCATTACATCATCTGGGTTAAACACTGGATAATATAGGCTCTTTCTGACTTAGTGCAGCTACCCCTGTATTCAACAAGTACTTACCCTAGAGTGCATCTTCTGGAAGCATTAGGTCTTCATTTACAGACATGGAAGGATGAAGAAGCCACATTTCACCCTAACTTCATCAGTGGTTAATGACCCTCATTGCTGAAAAATGTAATTAAGCTCTATTTCTAATATGAATTTGTCTGCCTTCAGTTTCCAGGCATTGCCTCTGGTTTCTGCTTCATAGCTCCAATACTTTATTCTTAGTGAGATGTTTATACTCTCTAATGAAGTCACCTTTCAATTCCCTTGTTCTAAACTAATCAGACAGCTCTTTAACTCTTGCTGTAAGGCATTTTCTCCAGTTCTTTGTTTTTACTGTATCTATGGGAATTGTTTAGTTTGTATTTTTATAAAAAAGTTTAAAGGAGAACTGCTCACACAGTGTTAACATCTGCTGTGCAATACAGCATACTAAAATCAATACTTTTGCTATTTTCCTGTTGATTTATTGAAGGATGGGATTGCTCTGTGCCTCTCCATTTCTGTGCCATGCTAGGAGTGCAAATTCACCTAGTTGCTCACTGGGAATTATTTTTAAAATATTCCTCTGCAGAACAAGCATGGAGTTCTAAAAAATAGGCTAGAATATTTTATGTCCATTTATAAACTTTATATTTGCTGCAGTAAATTAATTTTCCCCAAATAATCCCAGTTTTTAAATTATTAATCTGAGGGCTGACCTTGCTGGTGAGAATTTTTCATATTTACTTTCTGTATTTGTTGATCCATCAGTGGTGTAAATGCTGAATATGATTTGATCTCCACCTCAAGTAGAAATGTGTCTTCACAGTGGCATCTGTTCCTATGAGTTTATATACTTAATATAGTCTATGTAATGCTTTTTAATCAAACAGTGAAATGTGAAGCTTCCCCTGACCCCTTGCATTTTGCTTCCCTTTTTTAGAAAGAAAATAACAGATTTGAGAGAGCATGCCTTCCATAATACATCTTTGGTTTTTATGAAGCTTTTCATGCACACTTAGTGGAACACAAGAAATTACAATAGACTCTGCATCCAAGTGTATGGGATATTTTTGCTTAAAAATATACATTTGTAATTTGCTGCTGGTTGGAGTTCTCCTATATTTGCCAGTATTAGCTGGACCACAACTGCTGACAACTAGATGATCAGCTTCCAGTTCTGCAATTAATTCATGTTTAATGAGATGTCAAGCTGATACCTAGGATGTTGACTGCAGCAATGCTTGTATTTAAAAAAGGGGTGATAATAAATTTTCATTAATTGTGATATGTTTTCACTGTTGGTTGCTTGATATCTCTTACAGATATATGTTCCAAACTGTTGCAGATGTGTTACCAAATTTGTAATATTCTAATTAGACCTGTATAAAACATTGGGAACACTTTGCTGTGTTACTGCATGCATCAGAGCTTATATGTAAGAAGGCAAACTTCAGTTGCTTCTAAAAATTTGCCTGCTGATCCTTGCAAGGGCTAACTGCCCTTGCTTAAAGAAATAAAAAAAACTCACACTTTTTTCTCTTCTGAATTTGTAGAAGTATTAGGTCTTGTTTGACTTTTGGCTTGTCTTTTGAAGAGTTTGTTTAGGGGCTTGTGTTCCCATAGGTACATACTTACAGGTGGAGACTGAGCAACTCCATACTTCTTGCTATGAGAAGTAAAACTAGTGCTGCGACTTGCTAGTGAGAGATGCTAGTAACTCTTGAAGTTCCATTGGCTTTTTAACATTTTGAATTGTTGTTGGTAGGGCCCATTTAGAGACATATAAAGGTCTCCTTTTAAATTCCTATCTAGACATCTAGTAGGTTTTGATAGTCATGATGCCTGTCTGCTTACACACAATTTCATAATTCCCTGTAATTCGAGCACTTCCATATAAATTTGCTTGGATCTGTTCCTTACTAGGTAGTTTGTCCTTTCTGCTTATGTTCATGTTCTTCAAGTGCATGATCCAGATCTGTCTATCAGTGGCGTATCCTCTTCCTCTTTATCATTTTCCCCAGTCTCTCTGCCAGCTGTGCCTTGTATCAATAGCAACTGTTGGTGTTCTGGGTCACTGATAAACTGTTAAATACCAAAAGCCTTCATGGGTTCTACTTAATTACTGTTTTGTGTTAAATAATGGACTTCTAATAATTAATTTTATGTTTGTAAATGAGTGGATTTTTAAAAAATCAAAATAATGATTAAGTAATCTGTCTTTGAACATGTCAGATATACTGCATGAGTGCTCTTTTCACATTTAATAATTCACCTTTTTTAGCTTCAGAATTCCTGCATACATCTAATGATGACATTCATCTATTTGTATTTATTGTAGTAAGTAATTATTTTGCCGAATTTTATTAATTTAACATCTGAAACTGCTGTCTCAAAACTAAGATTAACTCATTATGGTGATGCTCAGAGGAAATTTCCATTGAAATCTACAGAGTGTGTATTTTAGGTGTCTGACCCCTACATATGTGGAACATGCAGATCTGGAGACTATAAAAGCCATATATATCTAGTTTTGCTTCTACACTTTAAACCAATCTATTGAGCAATTTATGCTAATTCCTGTCTAGGAAAATAACAGGTCTCTGCCTTTCATGCTGGCCAACGAATGAATAGTGTCTTCAGAAATATTTTGTTTTGTTATGCATTTGAATGTGATATCTGAAATTGGAAAACTTGAGAAAAAATGCTTGCCTTTCTCTTCTGTTCTAGAAGTTTATCAGTCCTGTAGTGGTTACAGAGTGAATATATGTAAAGGAGATGAACAACAGGGATTGTTCAACATAAGACCTCTCTAAATGAAGTTGGTAACTTACTGTCAGTGACTCTTGGGTGTTACAGTCCCTGAATGTTGGAATTGGCAGGTTGTTTCAGGGCAAAATTTTGCTATAGGGCAGTTTGGGGTTCCTTGGAGGAGCTGTCAGGGAGATGTGTAATGCCAGGACTATCTTGGCTGCCCCACCTTCTATCGGAGGTGTAGGAAGGAGTAACTATGTTTGATGTACCTTTAGAGGGTTAGGGTCAGCACCTTAATGGGCCCTCTTCTTGATTGTTCAATTCCCTGATTGTGGTTTGTTATTTATATAGTGTGTATCAGATGGTTTCCCATATATTTTGTGGCAGCCTACAAATTAGGATGGTAGGGTTCAGCTCTTGCTTCAGCACAAGTGGATTCAAACCCACATGTTTCTTGCAGGGGAGAGCTGTTGTTATTTATGGTCAAATGGAGGAGGGAGGAAATAAGGATGCCTGATGTTTCTCCCTGGAAAATGGCAATCCCAAAGGCAGGTCTTGGAATCAAAAAGAGAAAAAATCACTTTTTGGCACGCAGAATACTCTAGCAGTTTATTCAATGAATATTTTTAACAACCAAGTTTCATTTGTATCTTTACCCTATTAATGTAAAAAACTTGATTTATCAAGTACGATTTATCATTCTGATTTATTGTAGTAGTTGCTCTGTAACATTTTCTCTTGAAAGCATCTTTCCATTTTACAGAATTTTATGATAGTCATGCTTTTTTTTAGCTGAGCAGGTTTTTTTCTTTTAGCATCCCTGCTAATTTCTCAGTTCGGGGTTATGTCAGAAAAATTGTAATCTTCCTATACTTATAAAGATTTTTAAGGTTATAGGTACCAAATACATTACGCCTCTCCACCCATGTTTTTTTTCACATATTTGAAGGGTTTTTTTAACCTGTAATTTTTTGTTTACTTGTAATTATACTTCATAGTAATACTCACTACTAATTGCTTCAGGAGTGGGAGTCACTTATGTGCTTTCATTTGTGTCTGCCTGCAAGCAGAAGGTAAGAATAGGGAAACGCATTTTATTCAGTTAGTGCTAAACCTCATTTTTTCCCTTGGATGTCACAACTTTGGCTGTACCTGTCTTTGGGATGCCATCATTCCTGTTTGTAACTACAGTTCACCATGCATTTATTTATGTAATGCTTTTCCTTAACATTTGGATGTAAAATACTGCGTTATCGTCATGCAGCAACACCTGAATATTAAGAAGTTTGAATCATGAGTGCGTGTTGATCTAAAATGAAAGCAGAAATTTTTGGCTTGCTACTTTATTTTTTTTTTCCAGTTGGCTCCACTATTAATGCTTACTGAAATGTGTTACCAAATTTAGCATTTGATTTCTGTGAAAGGCTATTTGCTTCAGAATTCAACTGCATCTTGCTACAGGAGATGTGGGCTCTGAATGACTGTATTTGGGTCATTCTTAAGTACACTGGAAAAACCCAGAGTATGAGAAAGCTTTGCTATTGTCTCAGAATAACCCTTACTCTGTGGGTCCTCCTCCAGCTCTATGATAAGCATGGATATTTCTTTCACTATGCTTTTTTTGTTGTGGCATGGATTTCTCTGAGAGTTTTTTGGTTATGTGCTTATGTTTTATTTGGTTTTAAAATTTTGTGCTATCATTCTCTATAATATCTTAAATTATCCTCAGATAATTATGGTACTGAACATACTTTCTAAGCTCAGGCTTTTTGCATAATATGCACACCATACTACAGCATAATATTTATTACATTTTTGTAGGTCCAAGTGGTGAAAAAGTTGTGAAGTAAATGCAGTGAAGACTATTTCAGCAGCTGAGGGATGAGGGAAAATTTTCATCTTGGAGACAATGGATTGAGTTTGGAAGGAATATTTCTGTGAGGAGAACAAGTTTAGACTGAGATACATAATGTTTTAAATTTTGTTAGTAAAAGCCATAGGGAGATAGAGCTAATTTTGGGCTGATAGGTCAGCTTTGTCTATTCTTTAGAACCTGACAAACTTGTTTCCTGCTAATGGTATATACTCCAATTGTGTTAGAGGAGAAAATTAATTGTAATTATTCTAGAAATCTCATCCAGTGAGGAGTAATTACGAAATGCAGAGTCTTAAAATTGCTATATATTGTCAAAAGATAAAGCAGGACATGTTCTACAGCCAGGTGATGTGTGAAGATAGAGAATCCAGACATGAGCAGAGTAGCTTTTCTCCAGGCTCCTCTTGACTCTCTGGATTTGCAAATCTTCTGTATCTTTTCTGGGAGTCAGGAGGGAGTAGTGTGTATTTAAGTTTCATCTTTTTCTCCCAGTGTCCAAATTCTTTCCAGGTTTAACTGAATAAACTACCACAGTGCCATGAAGGCTTGCAGGGTTGTCCAGGTATCCGCGATGTTGTGTTTTGAATTTCTGTGTTGAGAGATGATATGGGAGGAGGGGACACAGATTGACTTGTGGGTTCCCTATGTGTTTGTGGGAGGAAATTTTTAGAGGAAAAAAACCATTATTTGCAGTAAAACACTTTTTACATTTTGAGTCAGTGAGACAGTAGAACCTCTATCACCACTGAATTTGCTAATTTATCAGAAAAAAGTTGCATCTCATACACTTTCACTACTCTGAGGAATAAGGTATTTTGATGTCCCTTTTAGAAAGGAGAAGACAAAAATCTTTGTAGCAGTGTGACAGAGGCACAGAATGCCAATTCTATGCTAGTAGAAGTTGATTAAATTTTATTAATGTAAGGGAAAGGATTTTTAAATGCTCTGTTTGACTAATTTTTCTGAGTTTTTAATTTTTGGAAGATTTATTAAAAATTAATGACCGTTGATAATTCAAACTCCCTTGGGTTATTGCCTTTTTCAGAAGCTTTTTCACCCATTAGCTAGGAGGCTTACCTTCTACAACACTGTTCTACGATAAACTGTCTCTTGGTGTAGTATGAGTGCCCCTAGAGGATATTGACCCATGCTGAGCAGATGACTCTTCAGTCTGGATAGTCTTGCCTCTTGGAGAAGGCAAGTGTCACCAGCTGGCTCATCTTTTGTTACCCCTGCTTAGGAAGTTGATAGCAGTTTCATCTTAAGCTGTGGTTCACAGTTCCTTCCTTGAATGGCACATGGTGGGGATTTGGAACAGTCTATCAAAATATCCTCTTTGGAATACGTATTCTAAATTACAGAGCCATCATTTAAATTTTCCTGGATCAAATTTCCAATGATATGCAGTTTTGTCTTGCAGGTTCCTTGCTTTATCTTCTTCCCTTCCTCCCTGCAAAAAAATTAGAGAATATAGAGAATGATGAATATGATTGAAATCAAAGTGCTCTGGAAAGTTGAAAGTAAAACCAGCATCACTGGAGTAATGTAACTCCACTGGAGAAATAACTTGTTTTTGCAAAGCATTGTCTTAAAGTTGGCTGTTCATCTAAGAGCTGAATAAAAACCTGCCCGTTTTAGACAGTAAGTTTATATAAGAAGACAAACTTAAATGACATACCACTTTCAGCAGATAAATGGGATAAACAGTTATAGTTTATGTCAGCTTTTAAATGAAATTCATATAACACATGCTATCACTAGTAAATATACATAAAAGACACTATTTTTAATGCTGAGTAATGCAGTGATTTTTGTGGTATATTTTCCCCATTACTGCTTCTTTTATCCATTCTATTACTTAGTTGCAACCCGTCAGCTTTTGTTAATTCTGTTCATTCATATTCCTTATATTCTTTACGCTCTTTGTGTCATAGTTTTGAAGGAGCAAACAGGAAAGAAGTGATCAAAATGGAAGTTGGGAAGCAATCAGCTAGAATTCTAATAACAAAATGGGAATAAATAAATGTAGTGTTTATCCAATTTCTTGTTTAACCCCAATCTCTATTTAAGTGCAGTTTAAATGTTATGAATAAGTAAATGAAAGTGAGACTAAAGGGAGCATGTTTCATAAATGTGGATGAAAATACAGTGGATGAGTTAAGTGTGGAGGAAGAGAAATTAAAAAATTAATTGAATATTTAAAAATATACAATGTACAATTAAACAAATATTTGAAGTAAATAATACCATTCAACCACTTAAAAAGAGCAGAGAAAAAATTTAAGTGCTGGAAATCAATGGCTGTGAGAGCTAATATATTCAAAAGAAGATGAGACAGTAGAGGTTATTTAAAAGAAATGAGAAGTGAGTGCACTAATGTTAATTATCTGCTGCTGGAACTGTAACAAAAGATGACTATGGATAGCTTTTTTTGCTAAAGAAAGCTGTTACTTCTAGAGGCAGTAGTAGAGGAGAACTGAAGCAAGTATGTTAGAGATAAACTAGAGAACGTCTGGTTTTATCCAGATACGTTCCATCTCAGCAGAAGAATTGTATGAAGGAAAAAAAGATACCCTTGCTGCTTTGACAAGGGGAATTGAATCTTTACCTCAAACTGCTCCTGCAAAGCTGACAGTACTTTTAAAATTATTGTGCTACTTTTTTAAACATTTTAGCATAAATAGAATGCTTTTTGCTTTTTACCACTTTCCATTCTAAAACCTAAATTTTGTGCACATTTTAGCTCTACCTACCTACCACAGCTGCATCTTATGGTAAGGTAATACATTCAGTAATCTCCAGAGCTTAGCCCTAGCAAATTTTGCCTTGCCTTTGGCAAGCCTAGAAGTTTGAATGACCTACCTGTCTATGTTCAAGGCAGTTTAAATTTATCTTGTATTTGCATCTATGTAAACTTCTGATTTCTTTGACCTCAGTAAGGCTGTTGTACCAAGTAGCTGCCCATTCAATTACACAATGCTGGGTGGCGTGTTTCTCTGAGGAAGTGTGGTACCTCACTTGTGACTGCATTATTTCTGTTTTACATTATTAGGATCCAGAAGCTCTAGTACTAAATAGCTAATTTAATTGGCTCAGTGATTCACCCTTAGGTAGATGACATTGATGTCCCTTTAACCAATACATTATAAGAGCCATAATACCTAGTGATTAATTCTTACCAGAAGAAATTTAGTCTAGATACCTGTACAAAATCCCTGAACTTTTTGGCCTCTGAGTGTGGACCTTCTTTTCCAGGTGCTTACCTCATGATGCCTATTTTAATGTTTGTTTGCATACTCAAACTGTTGCTAAAGCATTTTATATACACATCTAATTCTTCTGGGTAGCTTGCTTACTGTAGTGTTTGGAACATAATTCAGCATTAGGTCCTGCTGACCTTGACCCAGTTTGCCTACTTTCATCACATCTTCATTTGGCAGGAGGTGGAACACAAACATGCACAATGTTTGGATGCTTGGGGAAGTAGGCAGAGACAGGCGTGGCTCCACTTCTGGGACTTAGTGGTGGTTCCAGAAGTCCCTATATGACCTTTTGCCCCTCTACTCAGCACTGGTGAGACCCCACCTGGAGTATTGCGTCCAGTTCTGGAGCCCTCAACACAGGAAGGACATTGAGCTATTGGAGCGGGTCCAGAGGAGGGCCAAGAAGATGATCAAAGGGCTGGAGCAACTGCCTTATGAGGAC
>VZTY01006503.1:37306-89494 GCA_013400935.1 Turnix velox | reverse complement strand
CCTTCCAACCCAAACTATTCTATGATTCTATGACCTGCCTTCTCCACGAGTGTGCCTGTCACTGTCTCTACCTCCTGTGCAGCTCTGTGTGCCCATGCTATGCCTTATCAACACATGGCTTCAAGCAATTTTAATATAGCGCATGAGTTGCCTTGGGTTGACCTTAACAGGTAGATAAGTTCAACCTTATGGAGGTGCGTATTCCCTTCCACCGTTAGATGGAGCAAAGAGCTGTTCGCCCCTGCTAAGCCGCAGAGCTGTAAAGTCTTTGCTTAAGCAATTCCTGGGAGCAAATGAAGTCTCAACTGCTACATATATGCATCAGTTTAGAACAATTAAGTTTCCAGAGTAGAGCCCCAGTGTGTTTTACATTCTATTTAAAGTTGCAAAACTTAGTATCTGGTAAATGAATAACTTCTGCAGTGAAGCAGCTTTTTTGCAAATCCCTTCTATGCATGATTTCTACTTTAACCTCTCAAGTCACCTGAAAGTTTCAGCCAGAAAGATCAAAGGGATGAAATCAAATATTTCTTTTTAAGAAGTGACTTTCTGCAATCTGGAGGTGAGTATAACCGATGCCTGAGACTTTTAAAAATTAATTTATTTCTCCATGCACTCTTGCTTTTCTTAGCTTGAACGTGTCTATTGGCTGGATGGAGAAGGAAATAGAAAGGAGCAGGATGAAGTTATGGTTGACTGTGGTGTTCTGTATGTGTGTACATGTCCCTGATCATTGTGTTCATTTTGCCAGGGCAGTTCCTTGATCAAAATAGTGTTTCTTTCTGGCTATTTTTTTTCCCTCTAAAGCTCAGGTTACATCTAGTAGACATGGACTTGTTTATGCTTTCAGACTGAGAGCCAGGTTTGTTGCCTGCCCCTTGGCTAAGTCTTTCCACTCGTGGTACCTGTTAATGTGTGTTCAGTTCCTTCCAGTGCTTGTTTGTTTATGTTTTGTTGTTGTGTGGGTTTTTTTTTTTTCCCCTACAATGAGCAAGTATTGGCCAGTAATAATTTTTTGCAGAATTAAATATTCAATTTGCAAAGCTGCTGGGGCCTTGTACGTATGATACTCATCCTACAGAAAGACTGCTGTAAAACTGACTTAAGGTTTTCAGTGTGTGAGTAATTATTGAAGGTAAAACTTGCTGCGTTCAGCTTGCCATACCTTATTTGCAAGTACACGACCACGCTGTTTTGTAATAATTCACTGGCATATTTTTCTATTAATATTGAGCAGCATTTATTGAAATGGCATTACATGAGATGTTGTAAATTTTTGGTGAGTTTAGATTTACCTTTTAACAAGGCATTAGATGAGATTTTAAGATTACCTGCCTTGATTTATGAGTCACTATTTATACCTATTTAGTTTATTCAGAAAGAAAGGACATAACTACTTAGAATTTCATTGTCAGTAGAAAAGAGCTAAGTTGTCTTTGTAGTCTTGATGAACTACAAGAGTAGATGACCTTTTTAGGGTCATCAGGCATTTGTGGCAAAGTGGATTCTTGTTCTGTGGAGGAGATGAAGCTGCTCGGTAAGCTTGCTGCTAATGCACAAAGCACTGAAAAATTGTATAAATCAATTACAGGAGAGAGGGTCTTTGGAGTTTGAAACGTACATTATGATGGGATTTTGTACATAATTCAGTAGATGGAGATAATCTGGTTCATTATTGCATTGACTGAGAGTGCTGTAGAAAAATCACTTCAGGCTTACCTAAAGTAATGTGATCTGTGATAACTCTTTTTGAAATAGAAGCTTCCATTGCTAACTGGGAATAATTTATCATTCTTCTGTGATTATGACTGCTGCAATTCCTTCAGCTTTCTATACTACCAAACTGCTTACTCATAGGGAAGAATCAGTTGCCTATGATTGACTGCAGTGAATATACAATCTAGTCTTTCTCTTCCTCTCTTTATCCTCTTTTGAAGTCTAATGTGTGATTTATTTCATTTCAAAGACTTTGTGGATCACCTCTATGTCTGCAGTTGGCCTTTCCTTAGAAGCAGAATTACTATTAATGCTGCATGATGCAAACAGAATTCTATGGTATAGTTGCACTATGTAAAGTAATTCAGAGGAAATTACTGAATATGTTTGACATCGTGTCTTTTTAAAAACAAAACCAATACCCATTACTGAAAACTGAAGGAAATAAACCACTGAACTAGAATTACAAACACCAGTAATTCAGATTTCCTTTCTGTAGGAAGATCTGTGCAATAATTCTTTTAGTTTTGCTAGTGAATTGCAAAATCTGATTTAATACAATTTAAAGGCAGAATTGAATTTTAAAATTTCTTTTAAAAATTTCTTTTGCCTGTGTATATTTCAGATATTTCATACTATGGCAAAAAAATCCCAGTCTTTCTCTATGCACAGTATGGTGCAGTGGCTAGGGCACTCATGTAGGAACCCCAAATTTACATCTGTTTGCTGTGTTATGAGCAGAAAATGTATAAATAGTTATCCATTGGGGCTTTTGGGGCAAGTGGGGTAGATTTTTGTTTTTATTTTGTCTATTTTTTCTGTTTGGTTTTGGAATCATGCTTTGGGAGAGGGTGTGAGAATTGAAGTCTCAAGGCATTTGGACAATCTGATCTAGATTCATGACATTTTTAAGAGAGACTGAATATGTATATTTTTTCCAATATATTTGTCAAATATTAAAATTGCCTTTCTTCCACTTAATACTATGTTCCCAGGGTAGCTGGTAACACTTTACCCTGTGGGAATAATAAGCCTGGAATGCCAAAACAACTTGGCATGGTGTCTCTGTTTAAAATACAAGCAATCCTTTTAAAATGTATGTTGTACTTACAAGAAACATACTAGTTTCCATTGATATTTTTGTTTATACATCATTATTTATGTAATGAAAGCTCTACTACATCCACAAGCTGTCTGTGCCGTATGTGCATGCTGTGCACCTACTGAACTGAAAGAATTGGAAATTTTAAGTACTTAGGCACTTAAGGTAATGTAACAGGGCCCTTATGAAAGGGACAACCTGTTAGGAAACATTATTAGCTCATTTGTTGCAACTAGTGGTGATCTGGGGAGCAGTGTTACAACTGAAACAAAGGCTTCTAACATGGTGTTCCTTGCTAATGGCTCCCGGTAGCCGCTGGCCCTGTGCAAATCTGGAGTGAGGCTTGCCAGAAACTACAAGCACATGGTCACTGTGAGGAAACAGGGTGTCTGACAAAGCCAAACCAGCTTCATTTTATCCATAGGAGGGAGATGTTCAGTTGGCAGAGAAAAGCTTTTGAATGATCAGAGGGGAAACGGTGGATTTAGCATTTACTTTGAGTTTAGGTAGAAGCTAATCTGATTACTTGCGTCTGAACAGTAAAAAGGTTGTGAAATGTTCAGCCGCTTAATGGGCTTTTTCTGGCTGAATTCAAAAACCCCATTTATTTTTATGCTATGCATTTCTCTGTACGTTTCCTGTATTAAAGATCAGGAAAAAAACCCTCTTAGTCCTCTCATATTATCATTTGTTCTGTAAACAACCCCCCCCCAACTTCTGCAAAACATCTCAGTAGTATGAAAAAAGCACTAGATTATTTTTTCCCAGATAAATCCAAAATTTAACACTTTTCATTTGCATCTGTTGCTACTGTCAGTACCTGTTGTTGCTGTAATGCAATAGAAAAATCCATAAGTTATAAACAACAACATAAAAAAGCTGCTTTTCCTCTGGGTTTCTGCTAGACTTAATAAACTGATATGAATGTGAAAATGAAGGCAGTGCCAGGTAGAAGTGACCAAACTGACATTAGTGTGTCAGTGTTAACTTCTATTAATGGCAGTGCACTGTTTTCATCCACTGATAAAAACTGAGTCTTTCTGCTTAGATGACATATAGAGGGTCCCTCTCCCTGAAAAGAGTACCACTGTAAAAGAATGAGCATGGCTATGAAGAAAATGATGGACCTAAGTTCTGTTAAAATTGACTTTTTGCTTTGCTTGTTAATGTGAGCCTGTTGCAAATCTCTACGAAGAAGCTGCTAATATAGATATTAGCAGTGGTATCTGCTATTTGGTCTCAATTTTCTGTGATCCTTTGTTTCTGAGATGTGCAGAATTGTAGAACAATTTGGGTAGGAAGGCAAAATTCAAAAGTCATGTAGTCTAACCCCTCCAGTGAGAAGGAACATCTTCAACTAGACCAGGTTTCTCAGAGTCTCATCCAACCAGACTTTGAATGTTTCCAGCAATGGGTCATCTGCCACCACTTTGGGCAACTTGTGCCAGTGTTTCACCACTCTGATTATAAAAGCAATTTCCTCTTTAGATGTAGTCTCAATTTACCCCCTTTTAGTTTAAATCTATTACCCCTGGTCCTAGTGCAACAGGCCCTGCTGAAAATTCTGTCCCCATTTTTCTTGCCAGCCCCCTTGGAAGATCATAGAGGTCATCATGGAGAGATAACAGAAACCTTTCCAAATACCTTAAATTTCTAGTAGGCACTATTTGTCATTAATAGCTTGCTCATTAATGTGGTAGGGAAGGGCTGAACTTCTGGTGGGAGGAGAGGGAAGGTCTTGACACTGTAACTGGAAAAGCATGTGCATTCCTGTCATTCAACTTCTATACCTAAGTGACATAGTCACTGGGAGAAGCAATAGATTTTTAATGTGAATGAATGTAGCCATTCACTATAGACATAAAGTCTGTGGGAGATTTTTTTTGCTGGCCCCAGAAGTAAGTCCTGGAGCACTACTATAGTGTTGCCTAATCAAATAAATCTTTCTGAACCACAAAGTGCCCTGAAGCATTGTTGGGTTTTTTTATTGTTGCTTTCTTTCCAAGGGCTTTAAATGTGGATGTACCTTTCCAAAACAGCCACAAGCACCTTCCAGACCTGAAAGAGTCATGCTCTTTGGGATGAGCTAGCCTTAGAGACAGAAAATGTGTCCAGGCTCCTTGGAAGAGGAGGGGCATGAGTGTCCAAGCGAGTGCTGGCATGCAGCCCTGGGGCTGGCAGGGTGGACTGAGCCCTGTGCCCTGCGCTGGGATGTTCATTGTGCAGTGGAGGAGAAGGAGCTGGAGCATTGCCAGCCAAGGCTCTTTGGAGAGAACAACAGCTCTGTGAACAAGCAGCCATACCACAGAAGAGGCTTTTTTTTTTGACTTCTCCTTTCTTTACCTTGTCAATCCTTTACCTCTGCTGAACTCCCTCTGTAGCTCAGTATCTTGCCCAGCTGGGGAACGTAAGGTGTTGGCAATGTACTTGTCTTGAAAGGAGAAAGGAAGGGTGACAGTGGTGCTGGTTAACATCTTAATGTTTATTTGGTTTTTTTATAATATTCCCTTCTTGAATCTCTGGACATATGTACAGACTGTGCTAACAATGCGTGAACAAAATGTACCTGGGAATACTTAGCTTTCCCTGACCCTCTTGTAGCAGAAGCATCTAGGCAGAATGAGACACTGATAAAATGAAGCTAAGGGCTCTCGGAGTCAGAGCGGTGAAGCTGTTGGTGAAGTCAATTGATGCTCGTGGTTTGTCTTCAAAATGGTCTTGTCCTTTGTGCTGATTTTGCTTTGCTCTGATGCGCATATATTAATGCACACAGTATGCCACATTTTAACTTTCAAGATGGCTAATGATGGCACATAAAATGGGATGAGCTGCAGGGATTGCTCTTAAGGTTTACAAATGTTCCCTTAAGAATTTGATTCTAAGATTTCTGTTTGAGCCGTCTTAATTTTTTATGATATTAGAATCTGTGTCTTTATTTCTAGTGACTCTTCTGTAATCTAACTCTATTTTCTACTTGAAACTTAAGTGGGCATTACTTTTAAGGATACGGTGATTTCTAGTTTGGTAAATCTTGAAAGACAAATTGTGTCCAGAATGTTTTGAATTTACTCAAGACAAGAAAAGTAAGCCTTGTCTTACTTGTCACTCTTGTTGTCAAAGCTCTCTTACCCTCTCTCCCTTGTCCCCCCTTCACTTGTAGCCAGACCTATTTCTTCTTTTTAGTCTTGGAGAGTTACAGTTTCGTTATTTGTGCAGCTTAGGGCTGACTCTCTTCCACTTCCTTTAAGAAGCTTATTTGTAGACCTGCAAGCATGAGTCTGTCAGCATTGAGGATAGCCTTGCATTCACTTTATTCTTATTTTCGATAAATCAAATTCTTTGTGAAATGGATGTGCAATACCTGTAATTAGAGTGTCTTCTCCCTTACTTATGCATGGTTATCAATTTTGTGCTTGGTTTTCATCAGGTTTCTCATCTGTTGTGAAATATCTCAATCTTAAATATTTCAGCCTTCAGCATCAAGAGCACAGCCTTTTCTTAATTAATCTTTTAAAAAAATAGAAAGGTAAGTGGGTAAGATGTTGGATGATCTGTATCCTAACTGTGGCATCGGAAGATGATGAACAATGATGCTGATATTTGTGGCAGAAGTGGTGCCCATGAGCCTGGCGTAGTCCTAACAGAGGAACCAAGGCCAGTCCTATATGATCAGCTGCAAGGATAGCTCTGACAATAGTAATTGTTGCTTCTTAGTGTGGCCCCTTCTTTTCTTTTTTTTTAGACTTAGTGTCTAAATTACAAGAATCCTGTGTCACTGAGCATGCAGAAACTCAGAATTTTTGATTGTGAAATCTGCCAGTCAAGTTGTCGGTCTAGACTTGTCTGCAAATTGTGATCATGCCTAAAATTAACTACCCTGACTGAATGTAATGAAACAGGCTGAAATCTAGCTTATGGTAGAAGTAATAAGCTGAACAGCAGAACTTGTCATCTGCAAAAAGTGATTTGTGTAAGGTCTAAGAAGAAAAATGTTACAACATTTCAGGAAAATTTCCCTATCTCTACTTGCTACATCTTCTCAAGAAATTGAAAATGTCAATTGTTTTGATCATGTTCTGATAGGGAAACAGAAGTTGGATCATGTTGGAACACATGATGTGCATGCTCAGGCCTGATCGCTATGTGTTCCAGAAGCTATATCTGTGCTTTAATGAATTTGACCACAACCTGGACATTAAATAAATCTCATGCTTTTTTCCCAATTACAAGGCCTGAGAAATTATTTAAAAATACATTCATGTAAGAATCCACTATTTTCTTTTTTTTTTTTTTTTTAAATTCAGGGATCTTAAACTTTTAAGATAAATGTCAAAATATCGTCAGGTTTGTAATAATACTAGAGTAGATATGAATTACTAAGACCTTTAATTCTTAATTTCTACTTTTCAACTCAGATTTTTTTTTCCATGACAAAATGAATAGCTTTTATTTTCTGCTTTTTTCATTTGGCATATCTCTGAAGTATTCATTTGCTCATTAGTAAATCAGCTCAGCTGTGGAATCATGAAAAATATCTAAACTGTGATTTAAAAGCACAGATTTTCTTTCAAGGAAGTAACAACAATAATGCCATATTTCACAACTGTTTCTTTGTCTTAGGCTTGACAGATACACCTGAAGAACTAAATAATTGTTTCATGTTATTTTGTCTGTTTATTTAATCAATATTTTAGTCTCGGTGATTTTTCTTGATATTCTTTTGATGGATGCTTCCTAGATTTAAGTGACAGCCAGCAGGTATTTTTCCCAGAAGAACCGATCAGCTGAAGAGCTCTTTTTGGCAAGAGGAAAAAAAAAATACAAATAATTGACTCCAGCCAGTGCCAGTTGGCTTCATCAAAGACTATTCATCAAAATGCCAAATTTAGTTTTCAGCCATTGTTATGAGCCATTGCATCTGTACAGCAGATTTCACCCAGACTGTCCCAATTCAAAGCTGGACTCGCTGGTAGGAATAAATATAAGAAAAATATAAATGTCTTTTGTGGTCCTGGGTATTTATTGTCTTCAGTTTAGTAGTTTGTGGTCCAGTTATGTTGGCACAATGATTCATGAAATACTCAGGTTTTATCTAGATGCCTTCTTGTAAGGTGCCTTTGTGGAGAGATGGGTTGTTTTGTTTAGGGAGGATGTGTGCATGCACACAGAATCCTAAATACAGATTTGAAGAAAAGTGTCATGTGCCTAGCATTACTCAGACTGTCATTAAAATTCTTTCATAATCTCTGTTTAGATATGAAATCTATTTTTTCAAATATCTTATTTTTTTTATTCCCTCTGTTGTAGGCGGTTATGTTAGAAAACATAGTTATATTTTCCTGAGTTATTTCCCTCCGGAACGTAGGTTGTAACTCCTCTACAGGAATGTGTTTTATTATACTGTTAATGAATACTTTTATATAGTAACTTAGAAATAGAAATTTATTAGTTCCTTCCTTTGATAATTATGGAGATACTTCCTTCTAATTTAGTTTCCTGTTACATGAAATAGTACCTTCACTGTTTCCTCTGGAAACTTTTACCCTTTATGTGACTGTTCTAATTATACATCACAGTTATGTATAGTCATTTTATTTCACATTGTACTAATATTCTTTTGAATGACTTTCATTATTTTTTCATAAGTGGACTATTTGTATGGGTACAGCAGTGTTACCACTAAGTAGAAATCAAATTTTTTCATGACTGATACATTAGGTTTTCTGGTTTCTTTTTCTGATTTAGCTTCTGGAGTTTCATATTTTGCCATCTTTTAGTGTCTTGCACAAAGGGTTGTTAATGAAGAAAGGAAAATTATTTTCACAGAGCAATGCTTCTAAAAACCAAAGTTCATATTATAAAGCCTGAGGGCTGTGTGAAATTTTCAAGAAAAGTGTTGTGAAAGGAATACAAGCAAAGTGGAGGGATGTCAAGGAAAGCATCTTTAATAGTGTGGGACCCTGAAAAATACAGCATTTGCAAAGTGGTCAAAATTCAGATAGTAGTATTTAGAGAAGCATAATTAAAAATTCCTTTTTATATACGGAGGACATCAGGTCAACCAATAACTTCTTAGAAGTTTTGTAGTGTTGTGTTCAAGTTTTACTATCTGCTGAAACAGATAGTAAATCCCAAGTCATGGGACACCACTCACTTGTGGTACAGGGGCAGAGCAGAAAGCTGTTGGTATTTTGGAATGCAAATGTATCGTCCACATGATGTTCCCATCATGTGAACATTGTTTTTTGCTTTCAGAGGTCCTGAGGATTTGGCTTGATACAGTTAAGGAAAGGAAAAGGATTCTTCATAGCTAGAAGCATTTGGAAACTTTATTTTTCAGTCTTCCTTCCTAGCTGTTTGCACACATTCATCACCTTGAGTACCTATCCAAGTAACTTCAAATAATGTAGTTAACTGCAGTGCTTCCTAGGTAGTGAATTAATTTTCTGTTCTTGGTCCTTGGCTTTGCCATTGTTATTTTTAATGCTGTCAGCTAACCTGTGTCAGATCATATATCTGCTGCTTCTCTTGCCCATCCTAGCCTCCTACACCGTAGACCAGGCTCTCCTCCTGATTCTTACTGCTACTCATTCCACCCACATCTCTCCCATCATGGGTTTACATGGAGAGAGGAAGGGATGAAGCAAGATTGCATAATACAATCAAGAATTAGAATCTTATGTTTAGCGAAAAAGCAAACATCATTTGTGCTGGGATGTGTAACAAGATAGTTGTTATATAGATTTTGTGCAAGTAGTTTCATTTATGCCTCCTATCACAGCAAAAAAGCTAAATGAACATAACAGAATAACATAACATAAGAGCAGAATAATCTTCTAGCTTTGCAGGTTTGTCTCCTGTTGTTCTTCAGTTCTTGAGAAAAATTAATCCATTAAATAGTTTCAATCAAGTATTTACAAATACCTGATCAAATACTTGCTGAATTTTGGAGTCAGGACTCAGGGAAAGGTGAGAGGGATGGTAATAAGAAAATGGAGTGAAGAATCTGTTTTAACTATAGCTGGCTAAGATTATTTGGAGTTTTGCTGTGTGAATTACTTGTATCACTGTTGATACTGCTTAACAGAACGGTGACAAGACAGGGTAGGAATGGAGTAGACCGTAAAAGGTGAGAATGTATGTATGACATTGCACTGCTCTAGGGGTTTATGTGTAAGGGGCTAAAGCTGGGATGACTACAGTGGAAGTATACTTGCACTGTGTTTAAGACTGCAACATGACTTCATCAGATGATTAGAATGCATTTTTATATCAGATATGAATTATTTTAATTGTAGCTGTTTTGCACAAGGTGAGTGTATGCCTCATAGAGTAGTGTGAGATGTCAAAAGACCTAAATTAACACCGTTTAAGTACTAATTTCCTTTGTGATTGCTGAGGTGCTTAACCATTTAGGCTCACTCTCCTGTTCTATAGGAGGAGAAAATAACTAAGGCACTTGATTGTCTTATAGTATGGTGGTGAGTAAAATACTGTAAAATTTAAAAATTGAGAAAAAAGAATGTGTGCTTTAACATGAGCATTTTAAACAAAGCTGAAAGCCTTGTCAGTTTTCTAAGTAGCAGCTAGTTGTTAGAGAAGGAGGGGACACTTATTTCTTGTGTGCAATTTCAGCAAAAGGACCCATATTTTAAGAGTGAAGAATCCTTTTCCTCTCCTTGACTTGCTTTCTTAAGCAAAATTCTTGGGAGCTCTGAAAGAAAGCAAGCATATCCGTGAGCATTTGAGTAATACAATTACATCATCCTCCTGCAAATACTGAATATTATGATTTTTTTGGTTGTGTAAAAAGACACAATTTTTATATATTAAAAAAAAAGGAAGTTTAATGTGTATAGATGTCCTGGCTTGAAGTAAAAGGGAACCAGTTTTCAATAATTTGAATATATTTTATGTATTTATTATTTTATTACTAATATTCCTCTTCTTTTATTCCTTTTATTTTTTATTATAAATATTTCATTAAAGTAGTTCAGTTTCGTTTCAGCTTAAGTCTTATTTTTGCTCCCCTCCTCTGAAGGGAAGTGCCCTCCCTTCTCTGGAAGGGGGAGAGGTTAAAGAGAACATCTGTCATTCCTTTTAGAGGCACTGCCTAAAACATGACCATACATTATATATACACATATATATATNCTCTGAAAGAAAGCAAGCATATCCGTGAGCATTTGAGTAATACAATTACATCATCCTCCTGCAAATACTGAATATTATGATTTTTTTGGTTGTGTAAAAAGACACAATTTTTATATATTAAAAAAAAAGGAAGTTTAATGTGTATAGATGTCCTGGCTTGAAGTAAAAGGGAACCAGTTTTCAATAATTTGAATATATTTTATGTATTTATTATTTTATTACTAATATTCCTCTTCTTTTATTCCTTTTATTTTTTATTATAAATATTTCATTAAAGTAGTTCAGTTTCGTTTCAGCTTAAGTCTTATTTTTGCTCCCCTCCTCTGAAGGGAAGTGCCCTCCCTTCTCTGGAAGGGGGAGAGGTTAAAGAGAACATCTGTCATTCCTTTTAGAGGCACTGCCTAAAACATGACCATACATTATATATACACATATATATATACATATATTGAAGTTGTTCATAAAGATATCAGTGAACCATTCGAACCTAGTAAGGAGGTCTTCTTTTACTGTCAGAAGTCACTCCTACTACTCAGACCTTGATTCTGCCTAGAAGTTGATCTGAAGTTCCCCAGAGGATTTATATGCCAGTTCAGGTGTATAAAGGTTTTGAGATCCTTTTTGAGAATTCTGCTTTGCTTTCTTTGTTGCTTAGGAGTCTTGTGAGTTGCTGGGCAATGATTTCTTTTGAGCCTTTCTCTTTGGAGTGTGTTTGTTATTTATTTTTTTTTCTGGTTTTTGTTTGCTTTGTGTTATTGTTTTCATTTCCATTTGTGTTTTTGTTTGGCTATTGGTCTTTTTGGTTTTGTTTGTTTTTTTGAATTATGGAACAACTGCAACATGTAATTTCCTTCATCTTGCAAGGAAATTAGAAGTCTGAAAAGTATTAATGAATCAATTGTGCTACAGCCCACTATTTTCAAATAGTTTTACAGAATATGGAATGATTTCATAACATACAGGAAAGAATTAAACTTCAAATGCTTGTTGCCATGATCTCATCTTGATAGAAGATGAAGCAAATATCATTCGCTTGTCCAGGAAATAAAGGAACTCACATTTTCTTTGCTCCTTCTTTTATAGCTACTAGCAACGGTAGTTAAGTCAAGTAGCTTTTTCTTTTGGCTTTTTAAGTGTGAAACAGCACTGAGGTGAGGTTCTTACTAGGAATGAGGGATTTAGCTACTGATTTCAGTATTATATTTTTGGTCGAAAGAACCAGGAGGCCCTAGCTTTGGTACTATTGACAGAATGTTCTTTGAGCTCTGAATACTGTTACGAAACTTAGATGCAATGAAAAGATCGTAAGCTTTTGAGGCCAAGGCTAAACCAACTTGCTGGAAGCCTGGTACAGCTGGTGCTGTATCCTTTGTTCTCTAAGCTTATTTTGTTATAAAAGAACAGAGGAGCCTCCAGTTCAGATGCTGTTGCCTTGCTTGACTCCAGCACTGTGCTTGTTTTCCTCAAGTCTTTGCAGTTTTCTGTATTTGCTGGCAAATCTAAGCTTGCAATCTATGCTACATCCATGTAAAATAATTACTTTGAAATTAAAACACACATTTGAGTACAGAAAGCACCAAAGTAACCCTTTTATTCCTATCACATTATTCTTTACCTGTGCTGGCCAAGGCTTTAAGGAATTCCATCCAGATTGTCTTTTGTTGCCCTCACTAAAAACTGGTCTCACAAATAAGGAAGAGAGTGAAGATGATGATCAAGTCTTATTTTAACTTTATAAATGCAGGTTGGTGGTTAGATGACATAGTATCTGCTGCATTTCATATTGAAGAAACCTGAATTAGCTATACTCTCCTTTGTTTCCCAAATGTTGACTTTTTTGGTATTTGCTCCATTTTCATTAGTTAAGACCTTCATTCTCACACTTCAGTGCTGTCCTTCTTGCCTCTCACAATAAGACAAAGTGTTAATAGGGAACGTAAATATTCAGGTATTACCTGTCTTCTTGTAATGGGAGCCACAAAGTGCATAGTTTACTACGAAGTTCAGGAGCTGAAACTTTTGCAAAGGACTACGACAATCACAGGGTCTTCTGTAGCTGGTGGTCAGGGAACGAGCGGAGTTCCTAGGGATGTGTAATGCTGCATCACTCACAGTGCTTCCTCTCTGCTTCCCAGAGCAGGAGTCCCCAGTTGCATTTGTGTTTGCCTCCTGAGATACAGGTTTTCAGGAGCTTTTGACAACTCATGACCACCTCAAGAGCATGTTTGTATTTCTTATATATTTCAAAAAGTGAATGTGTGTGAGAGACCTCAAAACTCTCCAGTTATTTCTCCGTTATGTTTTCAGGCATAGCTGAAAACATGTACGAGAATTGTGAATGTCCAAAGACATCAGCCTTGCATTTTTGGCTTGTGGGGGGAAATTCATGTTGCTTGGCTTTTAACTGTGCAGCACACTAATGCAACAGAATTAATCCTGAGCAAAATAGTGGAATGAGATATGCAAGAAAAAATCACTTTCAACAGCACTGCAGTGCATGTGACAGTTCTTGTGGAAATATTGAGTGCAGAGGCTGTTGGGATAATCACGTGTTGCCTACTTTACTTTCCAGTCATGTGGTGTTTATTGTTATTTTGTTGTTTTTTTTTCTTAGGAGTTTGGATTTGTTGCTCCTCTACATATTTTTATAAACTTTTATGTATAATTTTTAAGGCATTAGCAACTTCAGCAACCCATAGTGGGACTGGAAGAGATTTGTTGAGATGCATAGGTCATCATTCTGGATTTAATACAGTATGAAAGAGTAGCATTAAGAGTTGTAAATAGTGAAAAGAGATTATATTCAAAGAAGACTTTGCATTTTTGAGGAAACATTTTGTGAGGTTATACAGATAAATATTTTTCAGATAGTAAGAGTTTTTATGGTTTGGAATGTTATGTACTGAAAAATGCCCAACAGAAAACATATAAAATTTTAAGTAATACCAAATCATATAATATGACTGTTAAAGGCAATTAGTACTGTGGTAAATTCCTATCAATCCATAGGAAAATCTGACCACCAGCTCCAGAACTGGTGCTCCTTTTATCTTTATGCATTCTCTTTTTTGATAGAGAGGTGTCAGAGAATGAGGGAGGAAGAAGAAAAGCCTGGGAACTGTAAAGTCCAAACAAAGAAAATTCTTGGCCTTTGGCAGGAGAATATTGCAGTATCTCTGTTGCTTCCAAATTCAAACTATAGATGCAGGTATTTTGAAAGTTTTGCTGTATTGTGCCAGTGCTCTGTTAAGCTATCCATTCAGACACCTTGTCCTTTCAAATTAGTTGAAATAATATTGACATTGGCTATTTAAAACAAAAAGCAAACCAGAAAAATGCCTCAACCCAAAACATACAAAAAGACCACTCGGAAACCAGAACTAACATACTCATCTGTGCAAGTGGCAAGACAGGAATTACAGGCTTTTTTTTCTCATGTTACTGTTTTCGAGGTTCATATGTGGAGAAAAGTTTAAAAAATATTATTGACCAAATGCAGCGATCAAGTTTGAACCTGTACCTCCTTGCATAGCAGTGAGTTTTGTTTAGGTGAGGCTGAAAATACCTCTTGTTTAGGGGTGGCTTTTAAACAATTTTGGTGTATTTTTTATGTTTGTTTGTTTTTTTTAAAGTAGGCATGTCCTACATGGGATGGTAGTCCCATGTCCTTTTCCTTCTTCACACCTCTGTTCATCTGTGCATCTCCAGTATTTTTCACTGCTCCATATTCTGAACCCAAGGAGTTGAATATCATTAGCTGGGATATCTACATGCTACTGAAGGATGCAGACTTCAACTTGTGTTGCAAGTGCTATAGGCCCATGGGGCATTTATAATGACCTCTGAGGCAAAAACTATTGTGAAATAAGGTGTAAGACCAACTTGTCTTCCAATGTGATGTCCACCAGAGAGCACCTCTCCACCTCCTGCCTTGTAATCAGATGTCTGATAGTGTAGTAATTTACTGCTGCTTCAGGTCACACAGAGAGATTATCTAAAGTAAAATTTCAGGATTGCAAGCAAATAGTAGTTTAAAAATTCAACTATAATAAGATTTATTCTTTTTTTAAAAATCACTCTTCTGGGATCTGAGAATCTCATTTCAGGTGTACTGCAGGATCTCCACATTGTTTTCAGTAGCTGCTGTTGTGCATGCGGTCTGGTTTTGTGTTCTGGGACAGAAAATCTGTGATATATCTTATAGAGTTGCTTATGTGCTGAAGACTGACCTTTTTCTCATCAGTGGAAGTATGCCCAACTGACTTAATTCCCCCTTAAGCCCTAACAATGCAGTAGTCATTACCTGAAATTTGGTTTCACAGCGACAATGGTACATTGATGTTAACATCTATTACCATGGTTTTGTCTGCACTAAGATCTGTCTTGTATTCTAAGATCTATTCATAAGTATTCTATTATATATATATTCCATTCTGTAAGAATCTTTTTTTGAAGTTTGTCTTTAGAAACCCTCAATGGTGGTTCAATTGTAGGTGAACATTTCACATGATGCAATCACAGTAATTTAAAAAAAGCTTTGAGAAACCTTCCTCTTTTCCCCATCTATTCTGAGTATTGCTGCAGGGTATTCAGTGCAGTTCTTGTTACATTAGTAAATATGTTTTGTGGAGGTTTTGATCAATCATATCACTGCTTTCTGGTTGTCTTGCAGCTGCTCACTCTGTTTTGGAAATATCTCACTGCTGTACTTATTCATTTTGAAAGCTAGAAATAAAGGCCACTTAAATTCCTTTAGCAGTGTCCTATTTTGCTTTCCATTTCCCTCTTGATATGTTTACTTTCCCGTAGGATGTCTGAAAAAAAATGTTGTAACATTTAACTGTTACATTACTATTGTTTATAATGCAACTCTCTTTAAATGCACGTGCTCTCTTTGTGGGACATTTGTACTGTGCTGCCAGGAAGTACTGAGCTCCAGCCTCACAACATGCCCACAGGATATTTATCTTTACTTTTTTTTTTTTTTCCATAAGTGATACTTAAAGCTGTGTTTTATTTCTAGAGGTATACTCAGAAAAGCATGTCTAATTGAACAGTACATTGTAAGTGGTTGGAAGTGTAAAAGTTATTAAGCACCTGTTTTGTAATTGGGCTCATACTTAATGATATCTGAAGCTTGTTCTTCAGAAGGACTCTGTTAGGATGGTTTGCTTTATTAAAAGATTGATCATAATGTATTATAGAGGATAATTCCTTTCTTATAACTTGGATTATAAACAAATGTAGCTGTTATTCATTCGGAGACAGTCTAGAAATGATTAGTGAGTTCTGCCTTATTTTGATAAGTGACATCACTTGTTTTTTCTTGCCTCAGTTTTGCTTGCATGAGCATTTGGAGCAAGCTGGTGGTGTGTAGGTTGAATGGTTCATTGCTGCTACTCTGGCTAACACTGGCAGGGTGAGAGCAAGGCAAGTTTTTCTCGTGCCTCACATAATTCTTCTTGTTGATGTCTCTTTGGTTGCCACACTGCCACCATGGAGCTGCTCAGCCCTCATCCTGTGGGTGCTGCTGCGCAGGGGGACGGCAAGGGCAGTGGTTATAGTAAGCCCTGAACTGACCTGTGTTGTTCCTTCTGGAGGACTTTTGATAAGCTGGGTGGAAGGAGTCCAGTACCAGGCAGTGCCCACAGTGGGGCTAGATAGTAAAAGCTCCTTTTGTTTTTTGAAATTAGTCATGGGGCTTGGCAAAGTTCAGCAAACTAGACTTGAAAGCTGGTGCTGGTTAACTGGTGAGGCACTTAGGCCATTCTCAGTTTTCTTCTGCATCAGGGTCAAAGGCGATGTGCATCTTACTTGGCCAGTCTTCTTTTGTTAACGCCTTTTTGTTAAGACTGGTGTATTGTTTGACATGCTAAATGTATTTGTAATTCAGAAGATGAAACATTTATGTAATCTTTGTGTGATAACACATGATCTGGAAACAATGTGGACTGCTTTCATAGTTAAGTAATTCTCATCTTATTTGTTTTTCTTCTAAGATGAGAGTGCTTGTGAGAAATAACAGCTAATTTCTTGAATATGAGTTACTTTGTAAGAAGGAGGATAACAGCATGCAATTGCTGAAGAAAAAAAGAAAAATGTTCAAGAGAAGTATTTTTGAAAAGAGGAGTTTAATACATTTATCTAAAAATAGGCTAGATATAAAGTATGTCATTCTGCTCTATTTCAGTCACATTTCAGTTTCATCGATTTGTTTTTAGTCTCAGTTCCTTGAGGCAAAGAAAATTAAGGAATATGAGATCATTGTATCACTCAAGGTGGGCTACCAGGAGCCTTACAGAGCCTTGCAGACTCATTTGCTGTAATGTCTGTTTCATCCAAAGGAGAATTTTTGAGTGATTGAACTAAAATGACCTGTGACATTGAATGTTTTTCTTGTCTCTTTCAGGAAGTTAAAATAAGAATGTGGAAAGAGGATGGTAGCATGAGACAATGGGCTTAACCTTAAACCAGCCAAATCCCACTGATTATAGCATCCTCTTGGGTTGGTGAGGAGAAAGATAGAATGAAGCTGAAGTAGCTGCAAAACTTCTGTATTTGCTTTCATAAATTCCAGTCATAGAATCACAAAACAGCTTGAGTTGGAAGGGATCTTGAACGATGATCTGATCCAAAGTTTCATGGGAATGGGAGCCTAGACTGAGTTATCTAGGTCCCTGTATAATGGAATGTTGAAAATCTCCAGTGATGGGGACTGTCTCCCAAGGCAATTTGCTACTGTGAATGATAGTTGTCTATCTTATGTTGAGATGAAACTTCTCCTGGTGCAACTTGTACCTGTTATCCCTTGTCTTCTCCGTGTGGCTCCTTATGAAGACAGAGCCTTCATCCTCCTGTAGCTACCCTTTAAGTGCTGGAATACTGTCATGAGGTCCTTCCTGAACCTTCTCTTCTATAGGGAGAAAAGGTCCAACTCCTTTCCTCAGAGGGCAGGTTGTCTAGGTCTTTGGCTAACTTCATGGCCTCTCCAGTCTGTTCACATCTTTCTTGAACTGTGGGAATCATAACTAAACACAGTATTCCAGGGGTCGTCTGAGCAGAGTGGGGTGATCACATTTGCTGTCTCTGTTAGTAATGCTTCTATGGATCCAGCTCTGGATCATAATTTGCATTTGTTGCTGCAGTGGTACTCTGCTGACTCATGTCAGCTTGTTGTCTATTAGGACTCTCAGGTCCCTGGAGCAAGGCTGCTCCTCAACCACACAGATCCCAGCCTGTACTGGGCTCTTTGGGCATATTGTCCTTGCACTTGAGTGTTAATCTTCCTACTGCCCTTGCTAGTCTCTTCTTCCAACCTGTCCAGGTCTCTCTGTAAGATAGCTCTCCCTTCTGAGGAGGTGATTTAAATCCCATCCAGATTATTTATGAAGTTGTTGAATATACATGGGGCCCAGTACTGATTCTGGAAGATGATTCCTGACAGGCCACCAGCCTGAGTAAAAACTATGGGTCACTGTGAGACAATTTCCTATCTGTCTCACAGACAGCCCATCCCATTTTTATCTTGCCATTTTGTCCAGGAGAAGGCTCTGATAAACCATGTTGAATGCTTTCCCAAAGTCCAGGTAAACAACATCCACTTCTTTCCTTATATCCACAGATGTTCTTCTGTTGTAGAAGTTGATCAGAATAGTTGCCATGATTTGTCCTTGGTAAACCTGTCCTGACTTTTCTCAATCACCTGCTTAGTTTGGTTCATTACATCTAGGGTTTTTTTGAGCAACCTGACAGCTGTCAGGCTGCATGATTTTAACAACAGAGAGTATTAGGAAATTCTGCCTTAGAAATTATACTGGTTAAGTTAAAGTGGTTAAATGTTGGTATGGCTCTTTAACCTTTCCTCCAGTTCTTTTTATTTTTCTTTTTAAAATAGCCTTTATAAAAATGAAAGGAAGTTTTTCCAGTCTGTGCTTGATACATCAAATAAACTGGCTAACTATGGAGTAATGCTGTGTGGCACCTGCTGAGCAGGAAACAATTATGTTCATAGCAAAAAATACCTATATCTTAACAGCAGACTATGTGACATCTGTTCAGTAAACAAAAGATGCAATTACGTTATTTTTGAAAAGCCATCAGGGAGATGGCCAAAAAAAAAATTTTATTTATTAGAAAAAGCAATTGTCTGGCACAGAAGCTGATTTAGCATTCACATCAGAGTGCTTTTAAGAGAAGTGCATACATAAGAAATAGTGGGAATTTTTAAAAATCCCCTAAGGCATAGAGAAGCTGCTTAAAGATGAAAGAATGAACCAAAGTAACAGTCTACAGTGGATGTAAGATTTGCTTCCTCTTCTTTGTAATGGTTTCATCTTGGAGAAATTAAATCCTTGTGAAAGTTACTATGCTTTAGTATAAATACAGTGATATATAATAATTTATTGTTATATATCTACATTTTTTATTTATTCTGTCCCAGGGTGTTAGCACCCTGAGGGACTAAACAAACACAAACTGTAGTTCTTTTATTTTTATTTTTATTCAGCTAACTTATTTTCTTGGCTGACTCAATTCCATATGAGAGTGAGACAAACCTCATTGTTTTGCATATGGTTGAGACAGAATTCTTGTAGAATAATCACTAGCTTTTGAATAAAAGTCTTGTGTAGGGGAGTTGGCTTTTCAGGCAGAGGAAAACTGCAAAGCCCATTTGCAGATACCAGATGAGTTCATGAAGTTGAGTCCTAGGCACATGGGACCTAGGCAAATGATTTCAAAGTTTATATAACTGGGCTTGTTGAAGACTGGGCTGGTGTTGTAACACCCTGTTGAAGTTTTGCATCAAGAAAGGGAATTTTCTTCACTTTCATTATTCACATGGGTTTATGTTCCACTGGAAACTTTGGTATATTTTCTTTGATGCCAATAGTAAGGAATACTAATATATAGTTACAAATGTAGTACAGAGTATATATAGTGTATCTGTATATAGAATGCATAGTTGAAAAAATGACACTGATAACATTTTGAATTCCGTTACCTCTGTTCAAAAGGTCCTGTAAAATTCTTTTCTCAGCCTTATGTATGTTCTTTCTAGGTAAGCTAGAGAAATTCTTTTTCCTTCATAAATCTTCAGTAATCAACTGGATGAAATACTTAGTATTCTACTGCTGCCTTTTCCAGAGTCTTTACCTATTGAGAAACTAGACTTGCAAGTGAAGGAACTGGGAGGTGAGAAGTCACAGAATGGGTTAAATTGAGTTCTGCACTAGTGACTTTTTTTATGCAGCCTGAAATGTCATGGTTTTAGAAATCTACTGAAGAGAAGTCCCCGAAGAAATAAAAATGACAGAATATTCTCAGTCTTTGAACTGTGGAAAGTGTTGGGGAGGGAGCAATGCTGTCCTTGCTTCTGCTTCACTGCAAACCTGCAACAGAAAAGGTAACTAATTTTCCTGTGATTTTTCAACGTGTTTTTGTAGCTGCCATTTGGGCATAATGGTAAGGATCCCCAGGCCAGAGGAAGTTAAGTTTCTAGTAGAAATTACCTCTCCATTCTTGCAGATTGCTTCAAAAATCTCTTTCATAACGTGAAGGAAAACCTCCATTTTTTTCTTTCATGTTTCATCCATTGTTTCTTTTCCAGTTGTAATGTTTTATGCTTTATGACTAATATTGCACTTATAAAACTTGAAAGAAAGCAAGTTTATTGTCAAGTGCCTGTTTTCTAGAGCCTGTAATGAATGACCTTTGTTTTCTCTCCAAGCTTCTGAAAATGCCTGCAGTGACTCTTTTTCACGTGACAAAAGGAATGATTCCGCTGCTTGAACTATGGTGCAAAAGCATCTGAACTAAGGTGATACATAGGATGAGACTTTAATCCTCTTCCCTGCTTTGGTTCACAAAGCAGGTATTTTAGTGCATATATTTCTTCTATGCAGTTACTGGTATTAAGCTTGATACTGTATTGATGATAATGGGCTGCTTCCTTGAAAACGTGCAGTGTGTAAAACCAAAGGCTGTTGTACACCACAGAGAATAAATATGTGAGCAATTATGTTCCTTGAAATGACGAGGAACTCTGTTTTAATTCAGACTTATTGTCACTTTTATTGAGCCCCATTTGATGGATTTGCCCCTGCTTGAATATGAAAAGTAGTTTTGCATTCAGATTGAATTTTCTTTTACATGCTCCCAGTTGAGGCAGGTTCCCTTTAGGTGCTATAAAACACATAAATTATAATGGATTATTTCTTACTGCACAGTAGTTTGGTGTGTGCCAAAACCCTGCACTGCTAGAGTTAGTTTGAGGAAAATACCTGATATTATGACAAGATTACTACTATTGTGATTTTTGTAGAGTGCTTTGCCTTTTTAATGATGCTTCTGTATTTACTCTTTAAAATCATTCTCTCTCCTGCTCTCATCATGTGCATATGCTCTTCCAAATTAATTCAAGGGTACTTATGAGAACTTAATTATGAGATGAATAAACTCTGAACCATAGACTGCAATAGTGGAATTGTCAGGAGCTATTAACATTGAAGCTTGTATGTCCAGGCCTGGCTGAGGAGAGCTTCTCAATCTGGGGTGTCCCAGTGATGAAGGTTGTGGCAGTCCCTTAGCTTTGGGTGGGCTTCAGCATTCTTGCATCCTACATCTCTTCATGTCTCTTGATTGTCCATGGACTTGTGGCCTTATGGTGCAGGCAATCAAAAGGACTTCTCTTAGCTACGTGCTACTGTTCTCTCTTTCCTCATGCCAGAGCTCATTCTTACTCGGAAACAGACTGAGAACAGAGAAGAAATTAGCATCTAATCTGAAGCTGTTTGGCTTGTTGTACATAGTAGTCTGTTGAGTGAGGTAGCAGCAAAGGATGATTGTTTCCTTTTTTCTGTGTCCAGTACCCATTTCTGTCTAGCCCTTCTTACAAAATGGCGATCAGGTGGTTAGGTCAGGCAAAGTGAATCCCAGCCCACTTATTCATGCTTCTGTGCTCTTTAAGGCACTCATGTTACCTTCCTGTCCTTACATTCAGTGGTGTCAGAGATACAGATGCAGATACAGTCATAAAATAGGAATGAGTAGAGAACAAGGGTAGGTCTGAATTTGTAATTTGACTGAGATACAAGACCTTTTCAGTGGATTGAGAAGAATGATTTCTGCCTTGGAGAAGCATGATCCAAAATTCAGTTAAATTAATTTGGTTCACAAATTCTGTCTGCTCTCATTCTTTAATATCCTTTGGACTAACCAAATATTTCCTGATTTTTAATTTTTTGTGAGTTTATTTTTAAGACTGAAATCATATAACATCATGTAGCTAGGGCTGGAGATTTTGTCGTTGCTTGTTGTTTTTAAATGTTTTGCTTATAATAAATGCTTTAATCTGAAAGATGGCAGATATCCAACACTGGATTTGGGTGTTTACATGTGAAGGGAAAACAGGACCAATACTGTTCTTAGACTGGGGTTTTCTGATAAGACAGTGACACAGAGGATGAAGAAAACCAGACCTATATAAAAAGTGAGGGAACACGGAGAATGTGTGAGAGGAAGAGAAACAAGAGGAAACCTGGTGAAACAGCATGGTCCTTGAGGAAACAATAGCTATTGCCTGCTGTTGAGGCTTTCTGCTGCGTGAGGCCATGGGAGCTGGCAGAGCAGCTGCTTGGCAGGCTGGGGGGCATGATACTGGGTAGCAGTTCTATACAGAAATAGAGAGGTGTAGCTGATGATTTTCACTTTGGCAACATGCTCTGTGAAACCTCTCTCCAGCAAAAGATCTAAAAGAGGATAAATACATCATGTGTCTCTGGAAGTGACAGTGTACTTTTAGCATGAGCTACAGAAGTTGTTCTCTGAAGAATAAAACTTGCCAAGGTACCTGCACTTTCTACTGCAGTCTGTTTTTGTATGAGATACTATCTGCTGTCATCATGGGAAGGGAATCAGCAGAGTCCAGGTTGATGTTGACTGGAATGAGTAGTCACTCCACTTGGAGTGGAGAGGGACTTCAGAAGACCTCTGGTTCAATCTCTTTCTCAAAGTAATGAATGTAATGAATGCGCTTGGACTCTGCTCTGGTTTAGGTCTTTGGGCAAGATATTCCAACAACTGACCAGCCTTTTAGTGATTTTTTTTTTTTTTTAAATTTTAAATTTTTTAATGAAGAATAATGCTGTGGTGTACCCCTAAGTGTTTGGAATAGCAGGCAGTCCATAGCAATAGCAGAAGACAATATGCAACTGTCATAGCTCTGAATGTGTAGAACCAGGAGGCAGCTTACACTAGGTTGTGAGATGCCTATTGAGATCATGTTATGGAGAAGTCTCAGAGACTCACAGGTCACTGTCTGTACGTCATTGAAGTTAAAAGCTTGTTTCTGTGAAAACAGACTTCAGATCCTGTAAGATTTTGAGGAAACAGTGTCTGCGTAGAGAAGTATCAGCAAAATCTGAGGTTTTGAAGGATAGAAGCAGAGACCTTTAGTGTTAGATCAGAGCAATTTCATGAGAACTGCACTTGGCTCAGTGGCAATTTCATGAAGACTACAATTTTATGTTAAAATGCTTTAGTTTTATACTTGTTTAATTGGTTGCTACTTCGTGTAATTCTGCTTATTCTTTTTTTTTTTATTAGGTCTTCCTGGATAATACTCATGTCCTCTCAAGTTGATATTGCAGATTTCAGTGCCATACTAGTGGTTAGAGCTTATGCTGGGTCATTAGTAAAGGTTACTTGCTTGCAGATTGGTGTATTTTTGTTGGCTTTAACAAGAGAGGATTGTTGTTCTTTTTTTCCTCATGAGATGGAAACATTCTAAGTTTTCTTTCTTGATGAGCATTCTGCATGTTTGCCATAAGCAATTACTTGACATCTGCATGCTCAGGTCTAAAAATATCTATAGACTATGGTTTGGCAAGTTTCCCAATTTGAATTTAGGTTGATTTTACATCTGTTTTTTTGAAGTCTAGCCTTAATTTTAGGACAGGGAGAAAATCTTTCATATAATATAAACTTATTCTTACCAAAGTATGGCAGTCTGGCTTTGCTGACAGCATACATCCATATATATACGAGATGCTGTGTTACAACAATGGGTTCCTTGATCAAAAAACCCCATAAGGGCACTTGCTATGGGCCAAAAGGCTTCGGAAGCTCATGCCAAGGGCTTCCTACGGTAAGCAATACCCAAACCCAGACAGACATTCAGCTTCAGTTAACCTACCCTACATTAATGCAATGACTGATTTAGAGGCCAGGCTTGCAGCATGCTCAACTCTGATGCTTACTCTGGTTCACCTATTTCAGCACTGAAACACTGGGAAGAGTGTGCTCTTAGCTTGGGATTCTCCTCTTTTCCTGCTAGGACATCTATTTAAAACATCAAGCTGTTTTCATGTGTATTTAACCAAGTGGTTTACTTTGATCTATGAGCATGTGGTCATGTTGTGAGATGCTTGGGATCCTATGTGTGTATGCTTGTGCATCCTGTTCATAAAATTCTGGTCCTATATTTGGTTTTTAAGGACTGATGTGGGTGCTGCCACTCTCAACTTGGCTCTTGGGCCATAGTTCACTCCCTGCCTGGCAAGTAACAGAGGGAGGCTGGGCGCCTTCAGTTCTGGATGCTGACTGGAGATAGAGAACTACATCTGTAAAAGTGATAACATCTGTTGGAGTGTTTCTGCTATATATAATTTTCAGAGAGAAAAAAATAAATATACATTTAAATATGCATCTCAAAAGATTGTGTAGCAAGTCACAGCTGGCCTACTCCCTTCAAGAAAAACATTGCTTTGCATTGGTTTATGTACATTCATATTTTAGCTGACTCCTTTAAAAAAAAAAAGCCTCAGCATGCAATAGGTTGTGTAAATAATGTTTGAAATACTGTCATCAGTATATTTGCATATCATCTTTATTTATACTATGTAATTGCTGACAGCTTCGTTTTTTCTTTTGATAACTCCAGTAGGTTAACTAAGGCGTCTTCATGGAACAAAGCTTTTCTTCAGTTCTCTTTGTTTGAGCTGTCATTGTGGTTCTTTCTGTCAGCTACAGCATAGTGCAGGCGGAAGGAGGTGAAAGTCCATGTTGGTGCTCATTACATTCCTTATGCTATTTCATGTTCAAAATACTTCTGTTGAAAAACAATGCTGCCTTTTAGCCTTGGGTTCTCCTCTTCTGAGTACTTCCAAAGTGCAGTGAATTTCACAGCTTTCTTCTTTTCTTTTTTAAACTGTATGGTGATGTTTTCTAGTCTGTGACAGCATAGCTACAAGTCTCAATTTTTTTTCTGTTGTTCTGAATTTGTGTGAACTCTCTATTTAGCCTTTCTTCTGACAAACTAATGAGGTTCTGTGTTTTCCTGGGGAGGTTATGTGTTTTGGTGTGCTCATTGTAAAAAATGCCTTTTGGTCCCTTCAGTCATTCTTGTGGTTCTTTTCTGAACTCTCTTCAATATGTGGGCACCCAAATTGGGTATTATTCTTTGGTACTGTCTCAGGGGACCTGCAAAAATAGCAGAGGTCATACAGTCTCTCTAATATTCCAATGTATAGATTCAAGAGTGATTTTATTAATTTTCTTGTAGGTTTTCTTAGGAAATTTACTTAGTTTTTTTGCTCTTATGGTCCCTAAATCTTATTTAGAATTTTTTCAGATTTAGATTTGTGGTTCTGCAGCCTCCATAATTTTTTTTAATTTTCCAGGTTTGGTTAAATCTGTGGCTCTTTACTAGAATTTTTTTGTTTATTAAAGTCAAATCACTGTCTTTAGTGATAATCTTGGTTAATTAATTATTACCTGTTTTTGTATCATCAGATGGCTAAGTAATCTTTTTTTTTTTTTAATCCAAGTCCCATAGAGAAAACACTAGTGATCATAGCATGTTACTAGAAATATTGTCAATCAAAGGTGACATGTTGGAGATAACCACTGGAGAACTATGATCAATAAAATTTCAAATCTTGCAAAATATGATTTGGAGTTAGGTTGGAATATATTTCCTTTCCTTAAATCCATATAGCATTAACTGTATTCTCAATGGCAAGCTTTTAAGAAACTCTTTGGCCCTAGTTGCTTTAGCTGTAGAGTTTTCACAGAAAAAAAGACAAACCCAAAATATAGAAAAGTGCAACTTTTCATTTGTATGTTCTGTTATTGCTGTAGGTCCATCAGTTATTAGTGATTGAGATTTTTACCTTTTTTGAAAGTACTTCCCCATAATTTTTAGATTAACTAACAGTAGGTTTGTCTTTGAGTCTCTTGAATACTTTTGAATGTTTTATATATAGAAGAAGGGTTGATGAGAAATCTGTTCATAGATGTCATGCTTCACTGAGTACATTATTATTTTAAGTTCAGCAAAATTGGTAATTTTTAAAGGACCAAGAAAATCCCTCCCCTCTACCCTCCAATTGGATTCTGGTACAAATCCCTTTAAATTTAATACCTTTTGAATGAAGTTTCTTTTAATACTGTATTTGATGAATTAAATTCTTTTTTCCCCCGTGGCCTCATAGTTATTAGATTGCAAGTCATTCTCCTTAAATCCTTCTACTTTCAGTACCAGAAGATGTAATTTTCAAGAATAATCATTAAACTGCCTTATTGTACAGTGTAGGGCTTTTTTTTTTTTCCTGCAATAAACATGAGACATATTGAACTCTTACTTTGCAAGGAATGTAGGTGATTTGTTTCAGAGTTCTTAATTACTGGAGAAAATGATATTTTGATAAAGTTCACTACTTCCTGTGCACTCCTGATCTTTCCTAATTAGGCTGTAGGCATTGATTTACAATTTCCAAACATGTCTCTTCAGAAAATTTGTAGTAAAAAATACCCAATTCCAGACCTAACCTTGCAGGTTTTCAAGGCCAGTTTTCAGTCTGGTTGAGGCTTTTAGTAACCTGGTCTAGAGGTGCCCCTGCCCATTGAAAGGATGTTGGAACTAGGTAATCTTTAAGGTTCCTGCCTACCCAAACCATCCTATGATTCCATGAAGATGCATTGAGTAGCCCCTCAATGTAGGGTTGTATTTAATAAAATAAGTTGTTCTTCTTAAGTCCTCTGAATGCCTTTATCATTATTTTCTCATCTGTTGGCAAGCATAACTGAGTTTCACATTGAGAGAACACAGTTGGGTAGAGTTTTCCTTGCAGTAGTCTCTGCCTTTTTCCTTTCTACTTTGGCTTACAGCATGGAATGAATTTCAGAGAGTGTGATATGGATTTCAGCATGGTACAGTTGGAGATTTTTGTCTGAATTCACAAGTGGTTTGAGTTTTTAGTGAGGCGGATGATAGAGCTGTGCAGCTGCAATCCAGAAATATGGCCAATGAGAAGTGGACTGACCTTACTGCTGCTTCTTGTAACTTAAATTAAAGAAGTAAAGGAGATCCCAGGGCTGGATTAGATACCAGACAATGAAAGCCTTTGAGGCAATGGCCAGGTTAGCAGGCTGCCTGCTCTCCTCCTGCTGGAATTTGGATCTGGCTTTCTCAGTAAGGCATTTCTTTCTTTCATGCCTTGCTTGAGCGTATCTGTGGCCTCTTACCTCCTTCTGGAACTTCACCTGAAGTGCATGAATGTCTTCTCCAGAAAACTTAAAGGACTGCTATCTGTTGAGGCAAGGGATTCCATCCCCCAGGCATGTATGAATTTAATATTTTCTTAACAAAAGGAGCATTGTGTGTTATCATACAAGGAAAGAAGTAGAATAAAAAAATAGCTACTGAATGTTCTTTGGATGTTTTAGTTTTTGTGTCCTGACCTTTTGGCTTTATTTTAATTTTCCATGAAGAGTGTTCAAGAAAAATGTACTGAATGTAAGGAATGGCTAAATTTTATTTACATTCCTGTGTTATTTGCCTATGTTTAAAGCCCATTTTCAGTACACTTTTATCAACAGATATTGAATGTGGCTTTCAGCAGTTTCAGTAATGAATACCCTCTGAGGACTCAAAAGGTATTTAAAATTTTGTCTTGCTGAGGTAAGTATGAGTTTTATATTGAGTGTGTCACCCTTGAGCAGCATGCATCATCATTGTAGCTGGGCTGTATATAGCTCATGAAGGCAGTAAACAAGTTACCTCTCTTCCACAGAGACTAAAACAGGAGGCAGTTTGCTGAAGGTCACATTGCAAGCTGCTGGGTGAGAGAGAAAACGGCCCACAGGTTTTCTGCTCAACCATGTTGACTAAGTTTGTTGGGAGCAGTTTGATAGCAAATGGGTAAATGCTCTCCTATATTGTTTGACTTCCGAGTACTGAAGTGGCAGCCATTACAGATCTGATGTATTTAGCAAAACTTCGTATTTTTTTATAGTCAAGCAATGTGAATTCAGCAAGACAAAAGGGAGTAGAAAGCATCTTTGCACATGAAGCCCTAAAAATGAAGATATTCTGATACTGACATAACCAGAGGAATGACTGATAATCTGATAGTTTTTTAAAGTCCTACGCATTCAGACTATCTGTAACCATCTCAAGATAGCTGGAAGATGATAGATGTGGTTAGATTTATTCATGTTTCTTTTATACTTGATAATAGATCTGAAGTCCAAAGTGATCCAGAAAAGCTTTCAATTAAAATTAAAAAAAAAAAATTATTCTTCAAGATGTGCTTTTTGAAGAACCTTTTAAGCAGCAGCAAGCATGAAAGTGAGGGAATGATACTGGTGATTGTTGCAGCTTAATTCAGAGTCTGTTTTGAAGAACCAAGTTGTGTGATTGACACTGCAGGTAATACACAGAGCTATAATTCACCTTGTTGTATAATGATTTCTGCTGCTTAAAAGGAGTTATTCACTCCATTAATCTACATGGGTTGACTGTGATGCCATGACTGTGAATATAAGTTATGTATCACAATTATTTTTAGGTGATTTGTCATTTTTGTTGTGACAGTGGGAATGACACAACTGAAGAGGTCAAGATAGAGAGCATAATGAAGCCTCAAAAGACTGCTTGTGTGTGTTGTGGGAGTCCTCTTCAACCTGACACTCTGTTGGCTGCAGATTTGTTATGACTTTTTCATCTTTTTGTCTTGTCAAGTTCAGACTCTCTGAAAAACTTAGCTGATGTGATGAGAATAAGATCTTTGCCTGTTTACTGTGCCTTAATGTAAATGATTTATGAATTTTTGGAAGAAACTGAATGGATTGTTTGATATAGGGAGCAATGGGTCTGAGTGAATGCATGAAAAATACTAAGCCCATGTCAAAGATCCAGGTTGAATCAAAATGATTTTTCATACTCTGTATTTGCTGTATATGGAACCAGATGTATAATAAAGCTGGTGTCACAGAGAAGTCACACTGAGACCTTTCAAATTCTATAGTGCCAGCTCTGTGTGCCACTTTTTTGGTGCATCAGGTTCTGTGAAAGTCTATATTCAGAACAGACAAGGACAAGGAAAAAAATAAGTATGGAGATTTGAGTCCTGCTTTAAGTTAAGGGATTCTGTAAGGCTGTCATGCAATTGCAAAGTGTAAACTTCCTGCTGAAGTTTAAGCAGGGCATGTAAAGTAATTATTTTGATCTATTCAGCTTTAGTAAGATCTTGTAGAAAGATGTGGACTGATTTCAGTCCAGGAGGAAACAAGAAAGGCAAGATTGACAAATTACCTTGAATTTGAGACCACAATAGGAGATAAGTGTTATTAAGCCTAGAAAGAATACAACCAAAGAGGAACACAGGTTATCAAATGCATAAAAATGCCATTGCATAATGGATGTGTATTTTGCCTTTCCTGTGAACATCCAAATCAGTATGGCCAGAATAAAATAAGACTTGAGCAGGTTAATGCTTCAAAAATGTATCTTGAAATGCAGAAGAGCTTTCACCACTGAAGCATGGACAGAGAAGGGATTATTATCAATAATGATGAAAGTGGGGCTCGGAGGCTTCCTGACAACAAACAGAGAACTAAGGCATCTATCTTACAGCAAGGACTCTTTGAGCTCAGAGATCTTCAAGGGGGCTTCCTTGGTTTTTCTCCTGTGGTGTGCTCATGTTGACCTGCCTTCTGTGCAGTCAGCAGCACCCGATGGCCAGTTGAGTGGGATGACACATGGGATAACAGGATGGAGGACTAAGGGAAGGTCCTGATTTGTGAAAATGGAGGATATGATAATATGGTAGAAGCAACAGAAGAATAAAGTACTACTGAATTATGTCCTGGTTGGAAATTATTTAAAAGAGAATCTAAGAGAGAAGGTGACACACACAACACTCTTATCAGAAAGAGGCTGAGATGTGAGAGATCTGACAGCTGGGATTCTATTATGATTGTATTATCTGCTGGTCGATGAGAGTCTGAGTGGGTCATATAGATTTGCTGAATTCCTCAACAGATTCTCTTGCAAAATAGTTTGTTCATAGAGGTATTTGGTCGGATTGAAGCAAGTAATTATTCCTCTTCTTTTTAGGTCTAAAAAATAGATATCCTCTGCTTTGATTTCTGCTTCGGACCTGTTAGCTGAGATTACCTGGAACTACTCTGAGTCCTCTTCTAATATTCAGTGACTGAGATGGATAAAATGGTTTGGAGAAGGGAGACTACAAAGAACAAATGTCTAATAGATGTTAGTAGTTGAATACCTCTTTTCATCTACTTTCTCCCTTAAGGATAAAATCTGCTAGCATTCATCGGAAAAAAAATGCCAAAAAGGCATGTTTCTGAGCAGACTAAAGAGCAAAAGGGAAGTTTTGAGGACACTTTTAGAGTAGACATTTATTTTCTTGATCTTCATGAATGAAATGGGAGTTGCTTGTCACCTTGTAGTATTGTTTTCTAATTAAAGCTGTATTTACCTCATGGGGGAAAGGGTTAGTTAAGCTCTTGAGGTTAAGTTGTTTTCAGGCATAGCGTTTTGAAAAACTTACCTGACAAATTGTGAGAAAAATATCATACTCTCCCCAACCAGCCTTGGTTTCTGAAAATGAGTTGGTTTTGATCAAGGTCTCTAGCAAACTTGGACTGTATTTCATAGAAATGTTAGTCCCAGCTGTGCAGTGTTGCCAGAGTTAAGCATCAGCAGAGGGCTGTTATGGTGGGAAGCATTGAGTCTCCCTGGCAGATGCAAAGGGCTCACACTTTCAGCTGAAGTACCTTTCCTGTTAGATGTAGATGTGAGTTTGGTTAGATGAGGGACACTTCAGTGTTCCATAATTGTCTGTTTTTCTAATCAAGAAGTAAAATGGTCCCTTAGATTCAATACCTATTTTCCTGTGTAGGCGATAGATCCCCTTCTGCCTTTTAAAATTGCTGACTGACCAGTTGTGCATGAGGGACCCAGAGTAGGGAAAGCCTCTTTTTGAGGCTAAGATGTTCTTAGCAGACATTTGTAATCCGTTATGACAATAAAATAAGGTTATTGGGTTTTTTTTGTTTGGGAGAAGAGAGGGATATAGCTATCAATGCAGAAGTATTGTCCAAGTGCATATTGGATTTTACAGTTACTCTTTTCCCTTTACGGTGACTACTGCATTGATTAGTTGTATCGTAAAGGCTGCCCACATCATAGAACAAGCAACATCTGAAGGGTGGAGGTTGTGAAAGTTCAATAAACACTTACTATACTAGAGAGAGGAGACAAAAGGATGGTAGTGTCACTGAGGTCTCAGTCTTTCTTGTGCCTTACTTGTTGGTATATGTGAAATATTCACCATTCAGTTCAAGGGAAGCAGAAGCATCTTGCTTGTAGGTTGTCTCCTCCCCTTGCTGTGATGATTTTACTACTGTCCCCCTGGAACGGCTGCTGTTTCAGCAGTTACTCTGCTGTTCAGATGACTTTTCTCATGGGTGAGCAAAATAATTATAAAAAACCCACAGGCAGTGTAAATTGCATATCAATTTAAATAGCTTACCTTCAAATAGACATTTATTATTTGGAAATAGAATAAAACCAGAATTGATGACTTCTTTATTTTCTTCCCCCCGTTTTTAACAAAAAAAAATCCATATGATTGAAACTTTCACACATTTCAGTGTGAAGTTCTCTTTAGGAATGATAGGCATTTAATTCCACAATGCTTATGGAATTAAATGGAGAGCATCGACTGACAATTACTATGCATCTGCCTGGAAGTTTCAAGCTTAGTCTTGTAAAAAGCAACGTTTGAAATTACTGTAATAGTACAAAATTGGAGGAAGATAATGCTTCTCTCTTTGTTAATTTATATCCTGCTTTTGCAGCACTTTCAATATAGCTATCTTATTCCTTTTACAGAGCTGATTTGTCTGTTATTGTTTGTGTAAGGATTTTTCCTTGTTTTGGGTTTTTTAATTTTTTTTTTTCTGAAAAAGCAGGAAAAACTTTTTCAGAAGTCAGAGGGAATGTTTGGGTATTTTTTTTTTTTAAAAACCACCATAAATCATCAAGGGACTTGGGAGTGCCTGATACCTTGAACTTGTTTGTTAATTGCTATCTTTCCAAATGGAAAGGTTTGGCAGGCAGACTATGATGGTCCAAAGTATCCTATTTACTGAAATAAAGAGCAAGTCAAGTAGAATGTGTCAAATCAGAGGTCCTAAATTCTCAGGAACTGCTAAACATTGCAGAGACAGAATGTCTTTGGATTTCTTTTTTTATGGTGGAATTTGTATGTTTGGAAAAGCTGTGGAACAGAAATCTGCAGGTGACATGAACTGAATTGTCTCACAGCTGAAGCAGTTCAGATAAACTGATCTGTATTTTATCCTTAGGAACATCTGTTTGTGTGAGGCTTGCATGAATGTTGAGATGACTTTGTTTGAGTATGTAATTTAAGGTAGTATGTGCCATTACTTGTCATATATTGCAGAAGAAAAAGGAATCCTTGAGATGATGAGATGGTAAAAGTGTTAGAAATAAATTAATTGAAAAGGCCTCTTACTTTTTGGAGATTCTGATCAGCTACAGTATATGATGTGTAGCTGGTTTGATGGATTTTTACAGATTGAACATCTGCGTTCTGTTTAATTTTGTGTGTGCTTCACCCTTTTAACCTTGTCTCACCTTTTTATGTGAAAGCAAGTTAAATATTGCTAATTGTTAAATACTTATGTCTGGTAAAAATACTTCCTTAAGCTATTAGGGATGCAAGCACATCAGAAAAAAATGAAATATTAAACTCTGGAACAGATATAGCAGAAAGCAAATTTGTTTCTTGTGCAATTTTATTTTTAACATCAGATTAGATAAATTAGGCCATAATATAACTGCAACAGCCTGAGAGCTCTTTCTCTTTAATACGAGTGAGTCTTTCATAGAATCATGGAATAGCTTGGGTTGGAAGTGACCTTAAGCATCATCTAGTTCCAACCCCCCTTAATATTTATATTTTTCTAGCTACTATAAGTTATTATGTATATTGCATTGCATATTTCATCAAGGATCTTACTTGACAAAGCACTCAACAGTAAGCTTTGCTAGCAGCTTGTAAATCGAGATGTCACTGGTTTGATTTTAAGACTGTTTTGCTCAGTTTTGCTGAATTGGAGGAATGAAAAAGACTGTATTTTTCCTAATGTAATTCCTTTGTTTTTCTTCTGGTGAGAAAAATTGATAGAAATATACCTCTTTTTCTTTGGGACTAATTTTGCAGGGTTTCTAGTTATTTGCTTGGTTTTCTGCAACAGTGGCTGGCATCCCTGAGCTGGTGGGCAGCACAGAGGGGACAGATGCTGTGTTCCTGAGTAAAAAGGACAATTTTGAAAGCTCAATGTGCCAATCAGATACTCTGCTCTTAGCATTGGAAGCAATTTAGCAAGATCTTGTAAATAATTTTACTGTGGGATAGGTTTTTCAATTGCAAACACTTCTCCTCCAAAATCTCAACAGTTTTTTTTTCTGGTGTGGGTTGATGGGTGTTGGGTTGGTTTTTTTTTCCTTAATAAACTAACTTCAGTCACCTTAAATGAACCTTATCAGGACAAGGGGCACTATTGCCCATAAACTTCCTGTAGCAGCAGTGAAAACTAGGCACTCTGAAGCCATTTTGTGTCTGCTGTTCTCTGCTGAAGAACAAAAACATTTGGTAAAGCGAATATATCTTCAGAGTAAAAATGTTACTTTAGTTCTGAATTAATCTTCACTGCAGAAAGAGAGGCTTGGCTTTTGATCTTCCTGAGGGACCTCTTTGGAAGTAGAGAGCTTTGAATTCTGATGGGTGGCTGACAGTGTAGAAGAGGCGTGATAAGGATTACAGTGTAGAGATTCCTAGTCATCTGAAAGGTCAGTCAGGTTGAGGGCGAGAATAAACATTTTCCTGTTAATGCGTTTTGAAAACATAAAGAACATCAGCAAACCATGCTGGAGAAATGGATTATAGATATCTGGAGTTGACTCACAAGTCATTATCTGATGGCTCTTTTGAAGAAGCAGAGACAGGAAAAAGAAAAAGTGCTGCTTGCCATGTTCTAAAATTCAGAAGATTAGACAATACCAGGGAAATGGCACAAGCACTGATTGCAGCAGATGTTTTTTCTGTCTCTTTCCTTTAGATAACTGGAATTGTTTCCTGAGAAGTTTGGCACATTTGTTGTCAAAGGCATTGTTGAGATGTGTTTGCAAATGCTATATGACAGAGTGTTAGCAGATGAACTGCAATGCTTAGGCTGGACTGTTTGAGATGGAAGGTTTTATCTGACATCTAGGATAGTGATTCTTATCTCCATCCCCTCCATGCACAGATATCTTAAAGAAGTGAGATAATTCAACCTATGTCATTGTCTATCATGAGGCTTTTATGTTGCTTATGCATCTAAACCATGTACTTACATTAAAATGAATGTTCCCTTATATTGGTTTTTAATTGTAAAACTTTGCCATGAACTGTTTAGAAATTATTATAAACCTAGTTCAGTGTAAAATCTTCTGAGAATGACAGGATACCTGTTATCCACCTGGAAGATGCACTTGGAGTTGCGAGGTAAAGCAAGTTATCCAGTGTGATGGCTGTGTGAAAGAGAGAATAAAATAATGGCTCTATATTTATTAAAACAGAACACAGTTCTGCAGATGATATTTTATAGCTCATATCCTTTCTGTATCGCACACATTCCTATAGTCTAGATTATGTTAGTCCAGCTATTTGCTATAGTGTAGTCTGTAGAAAAATATTTTCCTTCTCTCATCTGTGCTCTGAAATTTGGCATCAGTCTGCTGAGATAATTATATTCAAGTGGCTTTGTTGTGCAGATTCTTGTTTTGGCTATTTTTAAAGCCAGATACCTTGTTCTTTTTGCAGGCTTCATGACTACCCAGCTTTGCACAAAAGAGACTGTGTTTCTTTGTGATGCCGCTGCTGATCCCTGACAGATTGTGTATGTGTTTGTGGCCAAGTTTAGCTGAGTGAAAACCTGGCCTACTTTCTAAAGATTTTTTTTCAGGCTGTAATAAATGTGGCAAATTTGGAAGCAGAAAAATTGTTCAAGGATACTTTAATTGTGTGCCAGTGCATTCTCATACCATTAGTCCTTAGCAGTGCTAGGGTGTACTGGGTAGTTGTGGTGCTGTATACAACCATGCTACTTCACCTGCTGCTTCCTGAGAGTGGATGTCACAAAGGAACCCACTGCAAGGCTTTCCATGTAACTCTTCTGCTCTTCAGAAACAGAAAAAGCATAGCTTTTTACCATACTTCCTTGCAGGGCAAAAAAAGAATTATACTATCAGAATGGTTAGTGTTGGAAGGGACTTTAAAAATAGTGTAGTTCCAACCCCCCAACATTGGGAAGGAAAACTCCCAGTAGACTAGGTTGCTCAGAGCTCCATCCAGCCTGGCCTTGAATCCTTCCTTATTTTCTCAAGGCTGAACAAACACAGGATGTATATGCTTTTGTTTGTAAATTCTTAAATTATTTTTCTTAAACACTCCTTCTGCTCAAAAAATGTAAGTAATTTTGCTTTGTCTTAAAGCAGTTGAGAAACATTTTGCTTCAGATCAGATGCCTAAAAGGCTCAAAATAAATCCTAGACCACAACTCTAATTCATGTAAATTATCGTAGGTTGTGTAAATAGAGTGATAATAGATTTGACTGAGAATCTGATTAATCTATACTCTGTTCATAGAGTATTTTTGTTACATGAAATCCAACAAGTCTGTTTATTTTGTTGTAACTCTCAACATGAATTCAAACCCCTACAAAAGATTATTCTGGTGTTTAAAGCTTTCTAGTTTCATCTGTGTTGAATATTATCTAAAATAACTTTTCCTGTGGTTCTGCTCTTTTAAGGAAATAAGACAGACCTACTTTCTGTTCATAAATGATGCTGAAAGGCAGCTGGAATTTCTTCACAGGTTTTTAGCAGAATTTCAGATTTGTCAGGTACAGCCTGTTTAAAAAGACATTAAAAGGTATTTTTTCATCTTCAGGATGTGTATCTAATGCACCTTGTAAGGAAGATGTGATCTACCCAGAAATAGTACACAGTTTTTTACTGATAGCATTATAGATTTGGTATAGATTTTATATTGATTGTTAGTATAGATTCTGAAGCTGTAATGTAACTTCTTGGCATCTAGCTTGCTCTATTTCAGTTTTGAGTATTTTAGTATTTTTCATTTTACTGATTGAATTCTAAATTTTTGTCAGGTACATTAGATTGTATCAGACTATCTAGAGAACTTTAAATAGTGCCACATAACAAAAAAAACTTACTTGAGATTTGATAAAAATAGATATGATAAAAAAATGACCTCAGCTCATTTTATATTTTATAGGTAAGTGTAGTTGGGCAAGGTTCTGAGTTACTCTAGCTGTCAGTATGTAACTTATGCTATAAGTGTCCTGAGTTTATGGTTGCCATCTGGTAGCTGTTCTCCTTTGTAGTTGCTCCTTACAGTTTGGTCCCGTGTTCTTCAGCATCAAAACAGTGAATCCAGCTCCTTGTGACATGCTTTCCTGTGACAATGCAAAGTCACAAGATCATCCCTGCTTGACAATGATTCTATTTTATATGCTCAGGTGTAATTTCTAGTGCATGTTAGAAATTAATTGTTTTCCCACAATTTTTAGATCTTGTGTGTCTCTTGTCTCAAAAAGATGAAGTGTACAAATAAGGTCTACCCTAAAAATTGTCATTTTTTCTCAAGATTTGTCAGGAGATTGGATAACAGGAAGACTGGAGTAGCAGATGGGAACTTGTTATGGCTGACATTGCCTCAGTTGTTGGGTGTAGTGACTATAACAGGATGGATCTTGACCTTCAAACAATACGAGGTCTCAGAAGCAGTGTCAGACAGATGTGTAAAAGATGCTTATTGATATGCAATGTTGTGTGTGAGCTGAGCCATCTGAACTAGTGCTAGTTCAACAGAGCATTTATAGTGTGCAACACATGTAGTCAGTTGACTTTATAGAAGTTTATGAAGATTTCTGAAAAATGTGCTTTATTTAAAACTGTGTGAGGAAAAAAAAAAAACCCAAAAATATTTATTCTGTACCAGCTGACCAGCTGGCAGACCACTGTGTCTGTTTCTTGGTTTCCTTTTCCTTGAAATGTGAGCTTTTTTTTTTAATTTTTAAAGAGGGATTTTAGTGGGGCTTTTTTTTTTTTTTTGAGCAATCTCATTATGTGACAATTATGTTTTCAATGCTTGGTCATGTTTTTGATAGTTCTGATCAACTTAGTGCCATGTTCTTAATTTGTGGAAGCTTGGATGGCTTTTGTATGTCTTCTCTGTCATGCCCTGACATGCATTGTTCTGGTTTTGACTGGCAGACAGGCTGATATAAAAACCTTTTAATGAAATGTCTGTGTTGCAAGGTCCTCTTTATCTCCTTATTTTTAACTTTTTTGGATGACTGATATGCTTAAACAAGATTCTTTAGTAATGTGTAGGTTTCTTTTTATAGTTCATGTGAGTTTTAATCTTTGTTACTTTTTTGCAGTGCTGCTACAGCAGAGTAGTCCAAAACTTTGGCATTTTGCAGCTCATTATTTCTTTCAGGAGAGAGCTTAGAAAGCTCTGCTGTACTGTTGACTTGAAATCTAAAAAAAATCAGCTTTGAAGCAGTAACTGCCTTGAACAGATTGCCTATTTGGCAATATGAGATGGACATTTTTGTTAATGCTGTTAATTTGCATGAAGCATTGCTTAGTTCAGAAAGTAGAATGTGAACTGTTGTCCCCTTCTCAAAACCAAAATGCTTTTAAATGATGATTACTTGTACTCATGTTGTGACCCCATCAGTGTGCATCTACTTGAACTGCAATCTTAGGGTTCCTCGCTGGATCTTTCATGGAAACTGTAGATTATTAACTTTTGAAAGCAAGAGCCTTGCAGGCTGTGTGCAGATTTACACTGGATTTCATAAGTCAGAGTCTGTGAACAACCTGGCTTGGGAAAGTGTTGATCCAACACTAGCAGTCCCTTGTATGATAGCATACAGTATCTTCAGCTGCAATTCTAGGAATAAGGTATAATTGTCTTATTTCTTTAAATACAAGTTCTCAGTTGAAAACTATGTCTTTCTTCAGTAGACTTACACTGAGATACTGCTTGCTTGTAATTGCAGAGGGGGACAGTGACTTATTGTCTCTTTAACCTTTCAAAACATTGTATTAAACTGTATCCAGAGCCATAACCAAATGTGCATGTACTGAATGGAAATCAGTAGTAAAGGGTAATCTTTCATTTTACCTGAACGAATGATGAGACCAACATTTTATATTAATAGTTTGAGAGTCTTGGAAATATGATGGTGTCAGTTCATACTGTTTAAAAAATTCATTTCCTGTATGTGATATTACATACAGTGTTACTGTGATCTCTTTCCAACTTCTCTGAGAGTGGCAAAGTCAAATGCTGTATTCATTTGGTTTTAGAGAAGACTCCAGTTTCAGACACAGGTAATTGCTGTTTCTCTCTTATCTTAGGATGGATTATTCATTATCTTATGTGTGAGTATTGTCAGCCTTCCTAATTAATGCTTATTAGCTCTACAGTGAGGTGACTTCTTCAGAAAGCAGACTGAAATTATTCTGAAAATGAGTGTGTCAACTATGCTTGGAGGAATAAAGGCAGTGTCAGATTTTTAAAAAAAAAGTCAAGTCCTTTTTTTTTTATTAAAAAAAATATTCTGTTTATCTGTGCCCGTCAGTGAAACTAGGATCTCTAATTGTATTATTTGATATATTTGCATGAAGATAGCACTTATGAATTTTTTTCAGGAAATATTGGATTAAAATTTAACTAGTGAGTAAACTGCTTCAATTGCTTGTCCTCCTTTTCATTGCATTCAGCACCTTGAGGAGAAAGCCCTTGTGGGGATTCACACTTTTTTCTGGGTACAAGTGGTATTTTTCTTACAAATTTAAATCTCAGTTATAATGGTTTTGTTTCGGAGCAAGATCCAGAAAGAGGGAAATGCTTTAGAAAGAATGTTCACTTAATACATGGACATACACAGGGAAGAGCTTGATTGTAGAATCCTGGGAGAGGAGACATTTACTAATGACGATGGTTTCACATAACCTCTTGGGGCACATTCTTCAGGCTTAGAAGTCAGCGGACAGGCACAAACTCTTGTGGAAAATATTTCAGTGTAGTTGGATCTTTAATTTCAGGTAATTCTAAAATATATGTGGTTTCTACACCTCAGTATATTTTATATGGTATCTTTTTCTCTGTAGTCTTCAACAGTGGAGATGAAGGATTATTTGCTGCAGTATGTTTTTCAGAAATGTAAGATTTTTTCTCCTCACAAGCTTTTATTCATTAAACTGCACATACTCTGGATTTCCTAATCTGTTGAGTATCTTTGAATTACTTTTTAGCTATAAGAAACAAAAAAATATGTGTGCCTTTGTTCAGAAACACACTGCTGTTTTGAATTGCCCAAAGCTGGAGCAGGGATTACTGCAAATTACAGAAGAAAAGAGTGGGCAAAATGAGTCTAAGTTTTTGATGCGATAAGCCCAGTGAAATCCCCCAAAGCAGGAATTTAAAGCTCAAAGTTTAATACTTTTGCCAGCATGCAAATGGAAATACTAAAACTAGTATATTTTCATTTGAAAAAGAAGGAAAGGTGCTTGTTCTCCTTTTCAGGAGCCTGCTTAACAGTAAAAGCACTGCAAATAATACTGACTCTCAGTGGACTTCAGAGCACAAAGATGAACAGTTGTATATACTGATGAAAAAGTTTGTATAATGAATCTTTAAGAGATGGAGTTATTGGTTTTTCTTAGTGCAGACAGTAGAATACTATGACTATTAGAAAATGCTGGGAACCAAAGCTGCTCATTATATATACTGTCTGCTATTTTTCATTAATGTAGAAAGAATTGCTGACCTTCACAATGACAAATGCTGCACATTAGTACAATGATGCCTCGGCTTTCTTCCTCCAAAAGAATACCTGCTAATACTTCAGTGGGTTTTAAGTATGATCGAGTACTCTATAGATGTAAAGAAGTCATTACTGTTTCTGACAGTCACATAGTTTAATTTTATGAATTTTAAGAAGCTTTAAAAAAAACAAACAAAGCCCCCCTGAATAATCCTGGTTCAAGCGCTGCTTTTGTACACAGAAATTACAAAGAAATACAGGAAGTAAAATGGATATGAGAAAAGATGCATACAAAATGCCACACTGTAGAGCATTTCAGGGTGTATAAGACCTATAAGAGCAGGTACAAAAGCAGATTATAAAAGCAAGTGAAGGGATTCAGTTTACAGGAGATGAAAAGCCAGCCTGTGGAGAACACCCACAGGAATGTTTTCAAGCTTGCTGCAGGCCTCACTGACAGAGGGTTCCAGTCAGCCTTTATTGCTGTATGTAGCTTCAGTGTTGGTGGCTGACAGTTTGATCCAGAGGTTCTCATGGCAGTGGACATGTGGTGGCAGCCTGTGTACAAGGAGAGTGTGCTATGGAAGATAATGCAGCTTTTTGGAATTTCTCAATTTCTCATTTCACTAAGTCACTGTAATTTGGTGAATGCCAATGAAAGTGGGCAGAGGAAAGAGTAAGCTCTTATCTTTACCCTTCCACTTTTCTCTATTTTTTCTTTTGCTTTATTCCTTTAAGTGAGCATGCAAGCTAAGGAAGCAGTAGCCTAGTTGGCCTGAATTCCCTCAAGAAAAATACTGACGGTAAGTAGTTTCAGAACAGAACAACAGAAAGCAGTTTTGAAGGATCCGAGAGAATAGAGTCTGATCAAGAACAAAGCACATTAAATAGACTCAGTCTGTCACTGTGTTTCAGAAAAAAAAATAGATGCAGTAGATATTTCCTCTTTTAACTACCAAAATTACTCATGGGTTAGTGTAATGAGCATAGCAGGGAAACACAAAGTGACACAAAGGTGACACAAAGTACATCTGGAAAACTTCCAGTTGTCACCAGTTCATTTGCAAACCGGTAGTTTTGCAGAGGTCTGATGTTCTGTGTTTCTGTGAGCAGGCTGAGTGATGGAGCACACATACTCTGTTTCACTTCCAGGTGACATTTCATCCTTAAGGGTTTTTAAGGATAGGTTAGACACTTGTCAGAATGATGTAGGCAGAGCTAATCCTGCCTTGAGGAATTAGATGCAGTCAGTAACCTTTTCTGGTTCCAGCCCATTTGCCTGGCTCCTGCTAGTTCTCTGTCTAATGGCTTAAGGGAGTGGAAGAGCTTTGTTTGTTTGCTTTGTTTATTTTTGTAATATGCTGACATTTCCAGGGATGAAGGAACAACTTCTCCTATGCTTTGGCTTATAAGCAGAGGAAAGCATTGTTACACTGGTCTGTTCCTGTTGGAACTTCACTAGAAGCACCTTAATCTGGTACTTCCCTTCTATCTGAGATGGAGTATTGCTTTGGAAGGGTCTCCTGTCTGGGACATGTGCTCTAACATGGAAGACAATTGCAACAATTTTGTGTAACTTGGTGTAGTACTAGTTTGCTGTGCTAGAATACCGTGTTTCATATACATGCACCATAAGAAAGCCTTGGTTATGGTCTGGGCTAGAGGATGCTGCAGAAATATATTTTAAAAGTATACTTCTCATTTTCACTTGTACCAGGTAAGACTTATATAGGCCTGTTTCTAACGTCACCTAAAGAAGAAATACCATTTTCGCTGTGCGTCTGTCCCCTCCATCGGGATCAATTCTGGCCTCTTAAGAGGCCTTCAAAAAACCACTAAACTCATAGACGTTGCCTGCCTATTTAACTGCCTGAAATGAGGTCTGTGTCTTTAATACTGAAAGTATTTTGGTCATTGTTATCTGGCAGTTCTTAACTGCCATTCATTTATTAGCCATTTCTCCCAAAATAAATACAAGGATATAACTGTTACCCTTCACAAGATGCACTGTTTAGTTTTACTCATTTAATTTAGTCACATCAGCCTGGATTACAGAGTGTAAAGTGACCTTTCTCTAGCTCTAAATAGATTAGGCTGGTGGCTTGCCACAATCTGGAACTCTTCTTCCCCATTTACAATCCTTATCTTAGCCAGGTGTGGGTTTATGTTTTATTTATCGTCACATTGAAAGTGCAGAATCAGTTCAAGTTATTATGCCTTTGATGTGAGTGATACAGAATTATCTGTGATAACAATAATAAAATAATTACTCTTTAAGTGAAATATTGGTAAATTGTTCCTTATTCCTAGGTACAGCTCTGTTCTTTTCCCATCTGAGTTTTCATACTTCATTGTAAGGCTGTTTCATATAAACAAACAGGCTACTATCAGGCTACTAACAAACTTCTTGGCATCCCAGTTGTATCTTCTCTGCCCCTCCAAACCACCTGATCTTATAGGAAAGGATGTCAATGAGGAGTTTTGTTTTCTTATGAGGCAATTGATATAATTTACTCCCTTTTTTGCTGTGTCAGCATCTTTGTTATATATACACCAGAACATCTCTGCTAATTTTTTTGCTTAAGAATTCAGGAAAAAATAATTAAAATACAGGTTTCAGCATTGCTCAGAAGATCTGCAATGGTTGATGCAATGCTGAAGGTTTATATTTCAAAAAAGATGGTAATTTACAGAGCGTAACAAATAACTATAGTTGTGTTTCAGCTGTCAACACAAATGAGCAATGTAGACTTTGCAGTTAAGAATTCTTTTATGCTATTTGTTCTGGAACTTGTTCACAATAATTTAATAATTCAATGTTGGTTTTACTGGCATGACTTGAATTAGTAAAAGTCCCTTACACTGTATTTCACAATCAAAATCTGATAAGAAGGTGTGCCTCTTTCTCTGTCATCCTTTGTATTCACACACTATCCACAAGACTACCATATTAATCATGACAGAATATAATTCCGCATAAAATATGCAATAAAAATCAGCTCTTCTACCAAAAGAAGCTATCTGCTTAAATAAAAGTGGCTTTTATTTTAATTATTCATCTTCTAACATAGTCAAGCTGATCTTCAAGGCTCTGCCAGGAGGGGCATCAGTTGATCATCTGGCTGTAATCCATGAACCCCTTCGAACCCTGAAAGGCCATGTGTCTCCACAGAGCCCACCTGCCTCTCTGCCCAGCTCCTGGTGCTCAGGACCAGAATCTTGAGGGCTGCAGCAGTTACTTGCAAGCATCATGAGCACATTAATGCTCCTGTTGTTTCTTGGCCCTTTGGTTAGCTGAAATGAGAAGAGATAATGCATGAGAGAAAAAGCAGGTGGAGGGAAAGAAGGCCAGAAATTAATACTAGGGGTGAAAGAACAGGAGTAAGAAACTGCATGAGTGTATAGGAAAGAGGCAGTAGCTGAAATTTGAGGAATGTCTGAAAATGACTAAGCAGTTAGGGAATGAAATCTGGGTCTCTACAGTCTGAGACTATGAATGAGGAAATCATACATGTTTGAAGTGGATTTCCTCTTGAAGTCTTGTTAGACTTAAGCTCTGTTTGTCTGGCTTGCTGTTGATAGCCAAAGCAAAATATACACACAAATTCCTGGATGCTCAAATCAGGGCCAATCCTTGTTATCGAATAAATTATACCCTTGAAAACACACAGGCTGTTGAAAAAAGTAAAATTATTGAAATAATGGAAAATGGGGAAGAACAAAGGCTGTAGGAGCAGGAACATGAAAACAGGGAAGAGAAAGTGAGCAAGACTAGAAACCAGCAACAGAAGACCTTGCCTGCAGAAGTTGGTGTGAGTTGGAATGCTTTTAAATGAAAGGCAGTAGCATGTTTTGCTCTGTCCTTTTACTGGTGTGGATGTTTTTGGTGAATGGGCAATGAAGGGTAGTCATGGTTTTGGTCTGATGTGTTGTGATGAGGCCAGGACACTGATAGTTTCTCTGGCTGGCTGTCCTCTGTACTTTTGCAAGTGATGAACCAAGTATTCCTTGCACTCGTGTTCTTTAGTTTTTGGGATCTTGGAAGTGGATATGGTTAGCTTTGAAGGTGTTTCCTTTCTGTATTTGTGATGTGGTAATTTATTGAAAGGAAACCATGAAACTTCTTCCAGACTATCTGGAATCTAAGACGTGATTCATCAGCAGTTTTTTCCTCATTAATTAGATGATAATGTAAAGATTTTAAAACTGCCTTGTGCTTTCCCATTGTCCTTTTAAGTGCTGGTTCCACAAATGATCTGGTTCTGACTGATGAATTAATTGGTCTGACCTGTTACATAACATTGCTAGGTGAGCAAACCCAGTGCAAATATCATGTAACATAAGAATGTTCCAGTACCTGTGTTTCCTCTTCCTCCTTCTTTGTACTTTGGGGAGAATGGACCATGCCAGGAAGAAACATACTCTGGAGTAAAACATCTGAGAATTGACTTTGCATTTACACTTCAATTCGTTTGTGCAGATTTGAGTGGACAAATACAACAGAGATTGTGAGAAATATTGGAGCTGGAGCCTGGATTAGGAAAGGCTATGTCAGCCTGGCTACTGGGAAAGAAATTCTCACCACTCCTTTTAAGTGATCACAAGCTGCTATTCTTATTTTTAATTCTTTTTATTTTGTGGGCTTGAGTGTGTGTCTCTGCTGTACTGAATTACTAGTTGAATACAGCTTCAGCACTGCTAACTTCTGTTGTGTTATTGTCTCTGTCCAATTAAAGACAGGAACCACCAGAGCTTGAGCTGTTTCATCAGACAGGGCAAAAATGTTCACTGGTTTATTTTCAGAAGCTGAAGTTCTAGGAGTTAGCTATGTGATGGGAGGACGTGGTTTTTTAAAGGAACAAGTAGATGAAGTTCTGCCAGATGCCTAGGATCTTTTTTGATGAATTTTGAGATAAGCATATCACATGCACTGGCTATACATACAGACACATTGCTTTGCAAATCTGATTTTTTTTTCCCTCCCTTTTAGGGTTTCATGCTGAAATGAAGTAGGTGTCTGTAGAAAGTGTTGCTGTGTTTGAATATGATAGATTGTATCATGCATAACTAGTTTTCTGGGACAGAGATGAAGGTATCTGCTATTTGTGTTTTACTACTGCTGCAAGAATCATAATGCAGCATCTACTTGCTCAAGCTGTGATTTTGATTAATTTTTTTACTCTCAGAATTTATACATGGCCCTGTAACTTAGATGTACTATAGCACTTCCAAGTAATATACCTTCTGAAATAGTTGGGTCCTCTCTTGCTATACAGTCTTGTATCTGAGTCTGGCAAATATTTAATCATGTTCTCACCTGTTTTGATTGCTGCTTAGTAGTAACTTTCGTTAGTGCGTTCATACTATCCTGGGGAAGGAACTCTATTTCTGTAGCCTCTATACAATATACAAAAGGAAGGGTGCTTGGTCAGATAAATGATTTGGAAATTAGTTTGTGCTTAATAGATCACATTTGCATTTGTAACTTAATAGCCCATCATGTTCCCTTCAAGACACATAAAGAGGTAAGATGCATAATTCTATAATTAAAAGCTATTTGTGTTATTAACACTGAGTGTCTCAAACTTGTGCTTGCTTATTAATAAAGCTGATAATCCCTGCAATAAATTTTAAAGCTGTTTCAAAAAGCCATCTGCCCTCAATAAACCTAAACCAAATACTTAATGATTACATAGGTATTGCTATTTTTGTCAATTTACTAACTTCCTTTCAGCTACCTGCATACAAATGACCTTGACTAATGTTACTACTTTTCTCCTAATCCATTTTGTAATTTTGCATATTAGCAAACTTTGTAGTGGTTTTACTATTTGTGTGCAGAACATACATTGTTGTTGAACTGAATGGTGTTGTTACCTGAGTCATTAGCACACAATGTATTCCTAGCTCTGACACTACCCTTGCTTTCAAGACTGCAATGCTAACTTGTTCCCTAAAAAATGAAATAAAAGGGGAGCATACAGCCACTTAGTTTCTTACTTTATGCTTTGCTTTTTTTTCTAGGCAGAAACTTTGTTTTACTCAGAATGCTTTTTTGCCTCCTCCTAGGCAGCACTTTTTTTCTCTTTTATTTCTCAGTAAGTATTAAAAAAAATAATTGGGGCTTTATTTCATGAAAATGCTTACAAGGTGAAAATTTTGGAGGCATTTTCTCACTGCTTTGCAGTTCTGTAAGGCAAATAGTTTTTGGCTACGAAACTGAAGCAAGGGGAAGATACAACGGGCAAGGTTGAATTTATTTTTTCTAATTTGAGTCTCTGTCAATTCACTCTTTTGCATGGTTTTATCTGGAAGGTGATTTGCTGGCTTTACAGCAAAACCAGAAAGCGGCAGTGTTGTCCAGGTGGCTCCCAAGGGCTGGCAGTGGTATGGAGGGTGGTAGCCCAGCAAGAAAGGCTCCATTCCTGGGGCTGGGGCCAATCGGGGGTTCATTCCTTTATTATAGATGTTTGCTTGTTTTTTAATATGCTGGTTTCTGGAGAAAGATGTAAGCTACCCTCGAGTAGTAAGTACTCAGTTTGTTTGTAACTTCCTGTCTAATATGTGATTCCTTCAAGTGGAGGGGTGTAAGACTAACATCTAGACAACTAACTTCTATAATGCTCTCAGACTCCCCCCTTGCTCGTGAATCTCAGACTTCCTGTGCCAGCACATCTTCTCTGATGTGGGAGTATCAGTTATTCCTACTCTATTGAAGTTTTCAATCCTCATTTTGCTTTTTAAAAGAACAGCAGCTGCAAAACATGCTTTACACTTTATTTTCTTTCTTGAATGCTCGAATTCTAAATGTGGTTAGGGGTTTATCATAATATTTTGAATAGAAGGGTTTAGGCAAGTATTCCTAAAAGCAACCAGAAAGCAAATACTTAATGGGATATTGAGCAGAGAAAGCTGTAATATACGGCTGTCAAAATGTTGTCAGTATAGAAGCACGTATCCATCACAATTTCATTTTTCAGCAGAAGGGCTAACTAAGGGTGTTAAATTCAGACTACAAAGAAGATATTGTTATAAATACCATTTTTTCTATAAAATAATAGTTATCTCATTTTAATTTGAAATACTCTATTAGTATTAGTATTGGATTATTATTAAGTATTAGTCTTTAATATTAGTTTGCTTCATTAAATATGTTAATGGATTATTTTTGGAGATGTTGTTTTTATTAAGTAAATTTGAGGTGGTCTTCTACCCAATGTATTGTTAAACAGTAAATATGTTTTCATATTTTACTAAACAACTTTAGTGGTTTGTTCTTTATTAAAGACTATATGAAAGAGAGTGTTATAAAAATTATGTTTCTAAAAATAATATTTAAAAATAACTCTTTTGTTAAATATTTTCTGAGGTCACAGGTATGCTAGTGAAGGATAAGTAGTGATCTGTCTTTCTGAAGGCTGCATTAAAACTGCAAGAATTTTCTGAGCTTTTCCTTCTTGTATTTTAAAAATGGTTTCATATGTGACTTATCACCAAAGCAGAGACAATTTTCCAGGGCCCAGGTGAAGGTGTTTGATCAGTCCCTGATGGTGTTTGGCTTCCCATAGTAACCTACATGTTGTTGTGTAGAAGCAACAGAAAAAATCTCATCCTTGGAGAAATAACTGATGAGAAGATGTTATGGATATACTTGCCACAACACCAAGTAATTTCTCTCAGTGATGGGGAATTTCTTTAAACCAAATTAAAAATCAAAATATAATGTTTAGCTTGTAGTGTACTTCTTTGCATGCAAAGGAGGTATCAGTATTACTGCAGAATGTATTCAGATAAATGGCTTTTGGCATACATGTGATAACTGAATTAACTTGTTTATAAATAAATCAAATTAAGTAATTGAGTTTGGGTTTTTTTAAGCAATTTGTTACCTACCTGTGCCTCATGTTTGTTTTTTTTTTAATCCTGAGTAGGATCACATCAATAAAGTTCTAAGGGTTTTATCAAAGGGATTTTTCCCAATGTGAGCATGTCATGATTATTATTCTGTCAGTCTTCTGTGAATTTAATTTATTAACTTTTCAAGGGAGTATAACTGAGAACTCCTAGTGACAAAGATAATCACAGATGTGCTGAAATTCCAGGCCTCCAGGGCACAGGGTGCTGTGCAGGAGGAAGGGGGGGATTAGTACATTGTGTTGAAAAAGATATCTTTTCTTTACCTGCCTTGTGGCCAGTAGTAGCTGTGTCATTCCTTACACCCATCTTCTCCACATTCATTCATTTTTCAGGTGTTAAGTTTCTTCCCATTAAAATGAGATGGAAATACATATGAGTTAGGTATAAGGTGATGAAGAAATTCTGAAAGGGTGTGGGTGCAGATGTCAAGCCAGGAGCCAAGCTTTGCTCTCACATCTTGTTCTCTCCAGCTGTTCATGCCTTTCCCCTTCCTCTCCAGCTGGGAATGGGATAAATGAAATTAGCTAGAAAAGTTTTTTGTTTAATGAGATGGAAGTGCCTGGTGACTTCCTGCTGAGTTCTCACTACCTAAGTAAATGAATTACTTATTCTAATATGTTTTGAAAATAAAATCCGATGTAGCAGAAGACTGCATAATCCTTAGATATACAGACTTACATCCCATAGTACTTGATGCTTTAATAAAATACTTGATAAATTAATAGGATATTAATTTAGCTAAATAATTATATAAGATAGTGGTCACTGGAGGTCTGTTCTATTCCCTGTCCTTATCAAAAGGACACAATTATATTGTTTGCATCATTGCAGAGAAGAAAGTAAAATCAGAAATTACCATGGAAAGGAAAAGATAACAAGTGTCTTGACATAATGTTGGTTCTATCTGGGGTTTGTAAAAGGAAATAGTAAGAATTAGAAGTACATGAGGGACTGGGAGTGAATTGTTAATTTATTAAAAACTCGCTTAGTGCATTGATTTTTTAAATGAACCTGAGAATTAAATGTTAACTGTGTAAGCGTTTTCTGCTGATCTTTTATTTAAGGCAAAACCAATTGGAATTCACAATTCTATAGTCTCTTTTATGTGAAATCTGACTTCAGTTTTGGTAGCTGTAGTGGTGGATTTGGATTTGAATCCTTCAGAGTTCTACAGTTAGATTCCTGGAAGCTTCCAGTTAGTATTGCTCATATATAAATAAAGCCTTAGGTTTTATAGTTTTCTGGCTTATCTGAGCTACTAACGGCATGGTAACAGCATACACTACATCTCTTTTCTCAATCTTGTTTGTAGCATTCAGTCAGACTCCTCTGTTTCTGTGTCAGTCAGTTGAAGATTATAATGACCATATAACTGATGAGCATTGTAACTTAACTCATACATTGACAAGAGTGATGCAATGCTATTTGTTCTATCTGAACCTTTCCTACAGCACTGAGACACTATGTCGTACTATTTTTCTGTGAAAATTTCAGCTTTTGAGCATACTGCCTCATATGTGAGGTACGAAGGTGGTGTATCCCGGATGAACTAAGGGGGATTGAAACTTATTTGAGGTTTTGCATGTTCTACATTCTTGATCTTTATGACCATTTTTAGGTGACAGAAACCTCTGAAATCAGTCATTGAAATCCAAAGCATGGATTGTGATGGATTCTGTCCTTGCAGCACTCCGCTATGCGCTGTCTTGAATTCAGTATTGTGTGAGCAGATGGTTACAATTTACCTTACTGCTGCTCTCTTAATAATACAAAATTCTTACAAGCGTTATAAAAAAAAAAAGAAAGAAAGATAGAGTATTTTTCTAATAGTTTGGTTGCCCCATCTGTACTTCTGGTTTCCCTTCATGAGTTGGATTAGAGGGAAAAAGTGGCAGGTAGTGATGGATTTCTCTGTGGAGCAGGCTGGCAGGCGGAGGAGCAACACAGGAGCAGTGGGGTGCCCATGTGCACAATTCCTCATGACATTAATGGTCATTAGGAATATAAAGTGAGGCTAGCATGTGGTGATTGCACACAAGGAGCCAAATTATTATTGTTAATGATGATGCATGTATGTTTCTGTGAAGGCTAGATTGTCTCTAATGGATTTTGTTTTCAGTTCCTTTGTTCTGTTTGAGGTACTTCTGTCTCCTGAGTTCTGGATATAGATAAGATTTCCCTCTTCTACTGTCTGTGAAATATTATTCCTGGTTACTCTCCATTGTTTTATGTGCTGTTCTTTTTTTTTTTTTTGGTATTTTGGGAAGTTTATTTGGGATTTTTTTGTGTGGTGTTTTAATAGTTAAAGAACAAAAAGTTTCATTTTTTCACATGTGTAACTTGCACCATATATAACATTTGTAAACAATGAGAAGAGGCAGTACATTGAAGGAGCAGTTGGCCAGTGAATAAAAAACAAGAGAACTGAGATTTTAGAGAAAGGAGAGAAGAGGAAGGAAAGTATTTCTGCTGCTGGGGCAGAGCATGCTGAGGCAACTGGAGAGCTGTGACCATGGTGAGGGTGATGTGCTGGGGGGAGTACAACTGTGAGGAAGGACTTTGAGCTCTCTTTCAAACTGAAGTGCTGGATGGCACCAGTGGTTGTGCTGGATTCACTAGATACAGCAAAGGAAAATCTCCTGAGAATGGTGAGTCTAACTTTCTTCCAGTTCAGTTTTATTGACAAATTGTGTGATTCCACCATGTGTATGATTTAGATGTATTGTGCTGACAAGACATATGGCCAATCTCTTCCTCCTCATCATCCTTCCTAGCTCCTGGCCATGTTTCCTTGGACCAGCTGATTCAGGAGAAAGCCAGCCTATCCTGCACCCTCCCCACCCTCCTCATCTGCAGCCCATGTTGTTACTCTGACCAGCTCGCATTCACTCACTCAATGGCATAGTTGCATGATTGGTAAATTCAGTGGAAGGGGTGGCTGCTCAAAGGGACTGTCCCTTCTGGTGGGCTTCTGAGTTGTGTAAAATGAAACACACAAGTCTGGACCCTCAGCCTCAGACTTGGGTACCACACATCCCTGTGTCCCAGTTCATTGGCAGGAGGACATGCAGTGAATATGGAAGGATCTCAGGTGAAGAGTGGAAGATTTTATTGCATTAGGAAGAAGCTCTTTACAAAGAGAGTGGTGTGACACTGCAACAGGTTGCCCAGAGAGGTAGTGGAGGGCTCATCCTTGCAGACATTCAAGGCCAGGCTCAATGAGGCTCTGAGCAACCTGATCTAGTGCAGGATGACTCTGCTCACTGCAGGTTGAACTGCATGACCTTTGAGGGTCCTTTTCAACTCAACACATTCTATGTCTCACAAAAAGTTCCACAAAGCAAGTGCAATCATCAGTGTTCCTCTTTGCATAGGAAAGCTCCTCACAACACATTGGAAAACTTGAGCTAGTCTGATTCACTGCTAGATGACAGGCCTAATTTATGCTCTTCCTACCCTTCTGTTTCTCTCTGAGTTTCTGTATTTGGCAGTGCAGCCTGAGATACCCTCTGGGATGCTTCCCACCTTGCCTTCTAATGATACTAATGGTGAAAATGTGTGACAGGTGATGACTGGATGTTATATTGCTCATGGCAAAGAAAAGAGTATGAGCAGCCAAGCTCATACACCTACCATTTAAAAAAGTTTAAAAAAAATCTGTATGTTTCATGTGGAGACAAAGATTTAGCTGTTAGAAGAGTCTTCATTTGCTGCATAAAACCCTAAAACTTAAAAAAACCAACAAAACTTTTATGGTTTTGGTCAGTCTTCCCCATGGACAGAGTCCTTAATTGTCCTGGAAGTGCAATTTGTAACAAGTGCTGTTGGTACATCTGAACAATGTGTATTGTTCAACTTAAGTGGAACTTAAAAAGAAAATAATCAAAAAACAACAATAAAATGCTATGCAGTTAAATTGTACATCCCAGGGAGAATTACTCTTTAACCAGGTAAGAGAAATAGGAGCTGTGCATTTTATTATTAGTTGTTTGCTTAACTTCAGTCTACATCTAAGGAATCCAAGGAGGAGCCTTGTTGTGAATTAAAG
>VZTY01006503.1:0-37053 GCA_013400935.1 Turnix velox | reverse complement strand
AATTACTCTTTAACCAGGTAAGAGAAATAGGAGCTGTGCATTTTATTATTAGTTGTTTGCTTAACTTCAGTCTACATCTAAGGAATCCAAGGAGGAGCCTTGTTGTGAATTAAAGAGAAAACTTTATCTCAAGATCAGACACATCAGTAAACACAGAGACTTTGCTCACCAAAACATTTCAGAGCAATTTCACTGATTTAATTTCATTTCTTTCTGCTTTTTCTCAAGAGCTTCACTTGAGAGACAAGTGAGGTTTAACTTGGGCAACTCCTGTTTTGTGTAGTCATCGCTGGTTTATCAAGGATGGATGGTACTTACCAAAAAGTGTTTATTACAGCTTTAATAATTTCAAGCCATGTTTTTCTTACTGTTTCAAAACTGAGAGGTTTCTGGTGGCCTTCAGTCAGCAACTTAATTTACCTAATGCACATCATAGTATTGAAAAGCTGTCACCAACTCTGTGAAGAGAGATATGAATTAAAGGGTAGGAATAGCTGGCATAGCAGTTGTTTTGTGCTAATACTTTATTTTGCCAACCACCAGCTTTCTGACATCATTCAGTACTTGCAGCTGTTCTTATCAGGGCATTAGTGTATGTGCATTCAGTAAAGATTTCCTTTCTTTAGCCACAGTTGGAGGAGAGCACAGTTGCATTGTGCTCATTTGTTCTTTCAGTTATTTCTTAGTTGTGCTGAGAGATGCAGTGCAGGAGGGAAGGATGTTGGGAACAGGACTGGATGGGGAACAAGAGACACTGCACAACTCAGGGAACAGTGTCCAGATTTGATCCATAGGGGAGAGGGAGGTAATTATGGCAAGAAAAGAGAGGTGTGAGACAGTGAAAGTATATTGGATTAGGAACTCCTTTGCGGTAAGGAGAAGCAGAAGGTTGCATGCATCTGCTTATGATGCACACAGTCTGGCTTTTACCAATGTAGCTTAAGGTTTTATTTTGACAGACACTTGGGTTCACTTTCAAAATGCTAGGAAACTTTAAAAACACCTGTGTCTTTTTTCCTCCTTCTTTTCTTCCTCCTGTCCTCCCTCCTTTCTGTTTTTCTTTCTTCCTCTGAGTACTTAGCAATTGAGTTTCTTGAAGCTATGCTGTTGGTGAATCCTGAACCTTTATAGCTACAGCACAAATCACTTACAGTATGAGAAAAAGAAGTAGTTTTGATTATATTTGAGAGCCAAGTCCTAGAAAGAAGCTTGGTATATTGTTTCTTGATTTGAAATGGATAGGCAATATAATGGAAACCAGGGACCAAGTTCAAGCTTCAGGTCTGAGAGAGGAGTGTTGTCTGCATGCTAGTGATAAAGCAGCCAAAAAAAATTACCTTGCATGATCAGTCCGAAATTCTGTTAATTTATTGGCTTGGCAATAGTTAGGGTGCTACATGGGTGGCATAAAATTGCTCTAGTTTAGAGAGAAGGATGAGAAACCATTGTTGTAAATAAAGGTAAAAAAGGCACCTAGAAATAAAACCCTGTTAAAAAGAGTCAGAAGCATAGATTTGCTGTCTTACTTCTCACAGAAAGATGAAACATGATCCAGTTGGTGTAATGACATTAGCATTAAATTAAATTAAAATTTAGCATTCATAAGAAGTAAAGGTATGATTTTGTTGTTCAGGTTTATTTTTTTCCTGTAGCTTTTCAGGTAGGAACATACATATGGTCATAAAAGTCTTGCAAAGCTTTCCAGTATTTGGATTGAAATGAGTGCTGTTTGCAGTTCTTATGATTTTCTATCAGAATGTATAATAATGACACCTAAATAAAAAGGAATGAGAAAAGATGTAGGGTAACGTCACACAGCAAAGATGGTACTTGGCTTTGTTCTGTTGTGTTTTTTTCCCTAGTTGGTTTGATAATTTATGCAGCAAATGCTATGAATCTGGGATTTAAGAGCAGAATATTTGCGACCACAGAGGTCAACATCACTTCTGATTCACTCTCAGGAATGACTACTCATTTTGTTCTCAAGTGACCACATGGTAAACCAAGTTAGCATTTCTTGCCAGGTATAGTTGCAAGAGTGCCCTAAGGAAAGATGCTATATCTTTCCTAAACATGAACAGGCTGGCATGCAACATGCAAATATATTCGTTTTAAACCCATCCATGTTCATCATGTTTAGATGCCAAGCCCAGTTTGGACTTAATTGCTATCATTTTTTTATCTTAATTGTACATCTATGGTCTTAGATAGTTAGTAACTAAGTTGGTGATAAATATTTTAGGGAAAAAGACCCCTGTTATATTTAGAAATTATGCTTGACTAATCCAAAGGCAATGTTACTAAGTGGGCACAAGGCCACTGGTTCACGCATCTCACACTCTGAGACTAATCAGTCAAAGGACATTTCCTCCATGCAAGTCCCCTTGTCCTGAATCACCCAGCTGTACTTGATCTTGAAGATCAGCAGTTTATTCACTTGCCTTTCTCTTGGCAACAATTGGTTTAAAAAGCCTTAAAAAGCCACCTTCTTGACCAAGCAAAGTTTGAAGCTGCCATCAGAGATAGTCCTCCAGATGGAAGCATATGGATCAGTGTTCCTGTGTCTTGAACACACAAAAACTTATTTCTTGAGTTAGTGTTGTGTTGGGGTAGCTATTGGAATCAAGCTCAGAAAGGTTTTCTGCCACTGTTTTACTTGATTGCTTCTGCATGTTCCAGGTCTTGCCTGTTTTATTTTCTGAATTTTTGCTTGAAGGATAATATCAAGATTAAAACTTGCCATTACTGCTAACTGCAAATATAATTAATTTAAGCCTAATGCTTTGACAGAGGGAAAAAATCACCAAACCAGATGCTGGTGTTAATTGGACACTGCATCGCTTCAAATCATTCATTAGCCTGTAGGTACATTTGTTCCCAGTCACTTGCAGTTTCATTTCAGTCAGAATGTGATAAGATAATCTTTTTTTAATTAAGGTGACAATATAAATTAACCTGTCAATAAATGGCATTAACTTTTTCAGCGGTGCAGTTACAAGTGGATGTGTTCATAACCCTGCTCCTTAGCCAAAAGAGAAATACTGAATCCAGTGCCGAGTTGTTAAATACTAATGAATAACTTGTTTAATGAATTCTCTCTTCTTCTGTTCATGGAGTGACTGGCAGAGTACCAATGTTCCAATGTTTAGAATTACTCCAATTTTTGAGGCCTTTTTGCTTTGATTTACTATTTGAGTTACTAAGTCCCTTGCCCTATTCTGGGCTAGGTAAGTACTTTTTCTGCTAACTTGTCTGTTGTGGCTGAGAATATTTTTTGTAGTATAGGTTTTGGTGGGAATATGTATTGGTAATTGGTTAAATTCAATTTCTGTGGAAGCTTAGTATTTATATTTTACTGTAAGCCTAACTTTATAAATGATCATAAAAGTGAATGTGCAGTAGCTCAGACACCAAAGTGAATTAAAAATATGTTGAACAGTAGAAATACTTTATACTGTATTTGGTTGGGTTCAAATTATTATTCTCTTTTACAAGATTAATAGGACTTTTGGAAGAATTGTCTGCAGAAGCATTGCTGGAAGAAAAGTGACTTTCAGTGAACATGTGGTGTAAAGAAATAAATAGTAAAATAATTTCCAAGATTTATAAATGCTTGTGCTAGAAGAGTAAAACTGTAGGTCTCGGTGTATATTACTGAAGATACTTGGCTTCTATAATATCTTTTGACCATATTTAAAAACCAAACAAGCACTATGAAGTGTTCTGGTGTACTGTGCTGCAGTGACAATGAAGTTTGGAGTCCATGGAAGGGGAAGCATTATTGGGATGGAACTGTTGCTGAGATCCGAAGAGATAATCCTGAGGCTTACAGGGGGTTGGTGAGTGTCATGGCTAGTCTAGTTCATTGGGATGCTGCTGTCCTTTAAGCTCATGTGGTCCTGCTGCTATCTTGCCCCATGCCTTGCAGTATCAGATTTCCAGGAAGACTCTTGACATTTTATGGATTTGTTTCGTGCTTATTTTTCTCTTTGTTTGTCATCATCTGACATTTGCAGATGATTTAAAATTGTGACAGTGCTGTACTTACATCTTAGTACATATCTGCTTCTTGAAGGCTACCAAATCTGCTTCTCTGGGCAGGGATTTTGTTTTGTCTCTTTTTGCCTTCCCTCTAGCAGAGATTGTTACTGAAATCTGAGGAGATGTTTTTTTTATTTCTAAATGTGAAGGAGAGGGGCATTAATAGGAGCCCTTTCTCTGTCACTTGGACAGAGACAGGAGCAAAAAGGACTTTGGTATTCCTTGCAGGATCTTTGCTGGGAGAAATTGTGGGACCAAGGTCAAAATATTTCAAGAGTAAATGTAGTTTGCTTAGTCCCTGAACAAGGATTGCTTGACAATAGCTGATGGCAGACAATAGCTTTTAACTGGTCTTTAAAATCAATTGATGCAATAATATTTATGGCATGATGATGTTTACTGAAGGTCTCTGTCCCATAGGAAACTAGAACCCAAATCCTGAGAGTACGTGCTATGAGCAGTAATCAATTATTTGATAGCTGGCTTTTTTCTTCCTGTTTCCATGACGTTGTATGCCCCACAGAGGTATTAGGATGCTGAAGTGGATTTTTTTTTAATTACTACTTTTGATTGATTAGTAAGGGCATGAGGATATACCAGTAAAGACTACATAAAACAAAAACAAAAAAGCCCAAGCCACAAGGATCTGAACGGTGTTGCACTACTATTGCATTTGTTCTCCCTTTGCAAAATACAGTAATTACGTTTTGATTCTTATTTCCTTTTGGAATAATTGTGTTTCGTACTTGAATGTGTGTTCTTCTGAATTACTCTCTTAATAGGCTTCTGCTTAACTGCATTTCTTCTTATGTGGCCTTCATAGTAACATAAATGTTTTCTATTTATCCCCCATTGACTTTCTGGATGTTCTCCCACAGTTCATACATTTCAGCAGTGCTTTGAACTCCCACTCTATTTGCCTGAGTTCGGGATAGGTACTAAAGGCTGCTGATTTTCTGTCAGTCGGCGGTTTCACCTATTTTAAGGAAGACTAGGCAAGCTCTATGTTACTGTATAATACTGTAGCTGTGAGGGCAAGAGAAGAAGTAATATTGCTTAGGGACTTCCAAAGGATGTGTAGCCTCGAGGAAAATATGAATTAAAGAAAAGAAATATTTATTTTTTTCACATTTCTGTTGGTGCTGTGACTAACCAGAAAGCAAGAAAAGCTGATTTTCCTTCAGCCTCTCGCAGAGTCTGCCTGTACTCTGTGGTTGTGTTGTGGAATGGTAAGCAGAAGATTAGAGGTTGGCTGGTGTAGGAAGCTGCACTTAGTTCAAAAAAGCAGAGAGCTGTCTGTCTTCTCAAGGGGAAATACTTCACTAGATTTTGTGCTAAAAAGAGAGCAAACCTGGTTGCCCAGAACTGAAGTAGACTTAACATCAAAAAAATGCTTCACTTGACAGATTGTTCTTCTTTCCCTCTCTGGCAAAAGGAAATACTCTTGCCAATTTAAATTAGCACCATTTTAGCATCAGAAAAGAATTTCATGCTTAGATTTTGCACTTGTGGAGATGAATAGGAATTGTTTTCTTAGCATCAGGCATGGTTTTGCATGCTGCACGGAGATAGCCATGTGCTGACCCTTTTGCATGTGTCTGTTGCTATTGAGGGGCCAATTGTAGAAATCTCTGCTTCTACTGATGGTACTTTTCAAATGTGTCTGGCCTACCTGTTAGGGATTTTAATCTTGAAAACAAAAAACTTTTCAACAGGAGAGCTTGAGTGTACTCTGAAATGCAAGTCTGTGGCTTTGGTGGATGGAGGTGTTTTGATTGATTTAGCTGCCAGCCTGGAGTTACTAAATGAATGGAAGCTCTCTGACAGAGAGACAACTCCAACAGGCAAGTGCCTGTTCTCAGCTTGTTTATTATGCTAGACAACGAAAATGTTGTGAAGCTGCATAATACTTGCATTGTGATCAGTTGCATCACTTATTCATGTTCTGCAAAATAAACACATTTAGATGACTAACCATGATGAGCATTTCAAAAAGTAATGGTCTTTAAGTGTCAGCAAAGACATAATTAAGCAGAATATTGTGAAGATCTTCACAGCTGTGAGTACAGTTAATGAATGAAATGGGTTCTAGGAAAAACCCTGATGTTCTGCATCAGCCTCTAGTCCTGTATTTTGAGGTCCAGGAAGAATGTTTTAATACTCCACTGATGGTGGTGGAGACTGGACTTCTGAATCTCAGTGGGGACAGCAACTATCCATTTACTTACTGCCTCTGAAACCTTTTGGGGAGTTTCTGTGCAGTAACCCTGCTGGAGACAGGGAGGGTTAATTCAAAAGGTAAGATGATTTTGTCTTTTATAGGAAGAAGGACTTCTGAAGGAAGTTGTATGTTGAGCAGTGACTCTCCCTTGATAAGAGGAAATATAATTTTCTGCAAGAAGAAATTTTATGCTACTTTGTTTTAGCTATGAATGCCTTGATCTTCAAGAGCATTCACCGTGAGCCTGCGATTTTACAGCCATAGTTACATACCTTAATTGCTTAATCTCCTGGTATTACCAACACTGGTGGTGTGACACTAAATGGATCAGACTCTGAAGTTTCTGGATGGTGAGTGAATAACAAACAGGCTGTTGTCATCAGTGCAAGTCTGCTTATTTGGAGTTGCTTGAAAGGGATGGGAGACATCCAGGGGACATCTACTTGTGCTCATTTTGGCAGTGCTTTCACTAAAATTGGAACAATACAGAGAAGATTGGAATGGCCACTGCCTAAGGATGACATGCAAATTCGTTAAGTGTTCTGTATTTCTGGGATGTGGTCATGGCACAGAGCCTGTTACAGTTCAAACAGTGTCTAGACAATGGTCTTATGGGTTAGAGTTAGATAGTCCTGTGAGGAGCAAGGGAGTTGGATTCAATGATCCTTATGGGTCCCATCCAATGTGAGATATGCTTTGATTCTTGCAAACAGCAGGGAAAGGGAAAAGATAAAAAAGTGAAGTTGGCAGACAGTGAAGCACAAGGAAACTACAAAGTAAAATGAAAAGAAAAAGAAATCACGTAATAAAAATTAGAAATACTAGTAGAAATGATAGAATAAGATATTAAATAAAGAAGGAAATTAAAAGGGAAAAGGAATACAAATAAGTAAAAATCAGAGATTCTAACTGAGATTCTAGCTGAGAATCAGCATGGACTAATATAGATTTTAAAATGGTGAGCATGGTTTTCTTTCCTAATTTGGGTTATACTTTCTGCTGCCTTTTGAGGAAGTGCTTTCCAAGATCACCTGTTTGGAGAAGTCTTTGTACAGTCCTATCTTTTTTACATTTGGTAGTGGACTCATGAAGTTGAGAGCTGATATGGTTATATTCTAGCAACAAATTTCTGCACGTACAATTATTATTTGGATGTGGCCATTCCTCTGCAGCATGAAAACTAGTTGATTGTAAGATTTCCCATGAGTTATCAGTAAGTATTCTTGAAGTTGAGTTGACTTGTGTACTGGGTGTTGACTGTGGGCAGCCAAGATAATCTTTTGAGTTTCTGCAGAAAAGCTTCCAACTCATATTACATTGGTGTGGGATCTTTGGTTGAAACAAATCGGAAATCACAGTCTTACTTGTTGCTGTGCAGCATGGTACATGACCTAGAATGAAACTGAGCCATGGATTGGGCCTTCTGCAGAGCACAAACATGGCTTTGTAACAGACTGAAAATCCTGAAGGGATTTAGTCCCTGTTTTACTTCCATTTGAGATATAAGAGCAGAAAAGAGGACTGTCTTGGAGGTTTTACCTCACTTGGTTCAAGTTTGGGATTATATAACAACTCTGGTATTGTGCACATGTGTTGCTTCCAGTTCAAGGTCTCTAAATACTGCCTCCTTACTGCACTTCTGTGCTTGTTATGATTGAAAGTGAAAAGAGTTGCAAATGGGTTTTTCTTCAGCAGGCAAAACAGAAGAGTTTCAGTCTGAATACAAAACTCCTGTTACTTTTCCTAGAATTATTCAGCAAGGGAACATACTAGAAAGGAAGTGACTTCTTAGCTCAGGATAAAAATGTACAAATGCAATATTGAGCTACCAGATAGTCGATATTCTTTTAGCTCTTATATTTTTTTCACTGACATGTGTCATATGTATCCCATATCTATGATGTTAATTAAGTTATATTGTAGTCAGTAGTCTTCAGAAAAGCTCATATCCGTGAGATGGAACATGCATTCTTTAGTCTATTTCTCTTCTACTTTAGGTAGGGAAGTAAGGAAATTTTTTATTTTCTGTGGATTTTTTTGTTATTTTTCTGGTTTTATTAGTGAAGTTTAGTTTTGGTTTGTTAATTTAATTATTTTTCTGCTAGTTGATTTGGGGAAAGAGGATATTTGATGAATGGTTGCCTTAATTTTTCACCCAGCCTACACATCAAAACAACATGAAACATCCGTATTTGAAGAGGCAATAATTAACTTGCAGCAACAAATGGGGAACTGGCTGATATTGAGTATGATTGATAGGTGTTTAAATGTTGAGTAATAAAAATTTTAAAGTTGTTCTGCTACATAGAAAACCCCTGATGCTCTGTTTCACCACCCATTTCCTTAAAAGAATATGGATGCACAGTGCACATGGAATCAGCAACTCTCCCTATACAGAATATAAATATCTTAATTCTTCCTTGGAAGTGTGAATGACAATCAATAAAACAGGAAAAAAACATGCCAAATGAAAGTGCTGCAGGACTAGTTCCAACTAGTTCAACACTTCTGCACATGACTACCTTAGATGTAAGTAATTAACCGTATGAGCTTTAGAGGTATGTATTGCAGAAAAACTCAGGATGAAGCCAGAAAGTAGAAAAATGCAGTTTTTAATTTGAAAATTTTATGTTTATGATTTATAATTAATATAATTATCTGAAGACCATTACTTTGATATAGCTTATGTCCTTATATTTACAATTCTGCTGTAATACAGTTATCATATCTTTGCCTTCATGTGAAGATGCTCTTACTGCAGATTCTACAGAGAATAAATGGAAAGAAATGAAGTTCCTTGTCTTTATTTCTAAAAAAAAGGTGGATTGCTATCTTTGCATAATGTTACCTTCTTTTCTCCACTAAAAAGATGAGTACATAATGGAATGAGAACAGTAACACATAAAATAAAAGACTCTGAAAAAAGTAGTTTTTAATTTCTAGATTCTTCCACCGCTCCTGAATGTTGTCAAAAACAAAGTTGACTGGAATTGTACATCTTCCTATTTTTTCTAAGTTACCAACTGTCTTGTGTGATAGATTTTAAGAATCACCAAGAACTTAAGCAGAATAATTTTGTCATGCTGGCATATCAGCCCATAAAGCTCCTGACAACTTCCATGACAGCTCCTCAATACAACATACTCTGTTATGATGCAGAAGGACCTTTCTGAAACTCATTACATGTTTCATGAGTTTATACCAGGGAGAAGCCCTTTTCTGAGGCACTGACTGGTTAGGGGAATCAATCCAGGATGGTTAGTGGAAATGTGTGGCGAATACCTACCTAAGCCCCTGAACCTAATGGTCAGACACTCCAGAAAACCTAGTGTCAATCCTGCAGCATAAGTGGTGCTAAAGCTGATCTTTTGTTAAGGACATAGTGATAAACTGAGATAAAATAGTGTTAAGAGGAATGAATATTAGGTATATAGTGAAAATAAAGAGAAACAAAAATAAAAAGCAAGGAAGATCCAGAATCCATCAAGATGAGTTATGTTTTTAAGGGTGCATTTTGTTGAATTTTTATGGTTTTAACAAAGATGATAGTGATAGTGAAAGGTACTGAAAAAGATAATGTTTTTCTCAAACTCAGTATTTCCAAGACATTTTCATTTAGAATAGCAGCATTTCTGTCCCATTCCTTGTAATGTGTATATCTACTATTATGACTAGGAAGAATAACCTTTTCCTTCCTTGCTTCTTTTGGAATGGAAGATCTTTGCAAAAGAGACTTCCTTCCTGCTGGTGTACAACATGATTACGGTATAGAGAATGCTCCTGAAATATAAATAATGTATTGATAGGAACTGTAGAACCATGTAGGTGGGAGGACTAGAAAAACTGAGTGTTTGCCAGGCTCTTTTATTATTTATCAAAGCTGTAGAAATCTAGTTGTCAAAGCCCAAGATACTTAAGGTTCTCAGTAAAAGCTATTCTTTAACCAAAAATTACAGTTGTATTAGCAATGTTTCTTTAAAGGATTGCAGGATCTGGGAAGTAGGTTATGGTTTTTTAGTTTGCTTTTTGTTTCTTGTTTGTTTGTGTTTTGAAAATAGGTTTTGATCTGTAAATTTCTGCTGACAATTTCAGAACTTAAAGATTTTTACCATATGGAGCTCTAATACAGTAGACAATGTAACTATTTTTAATTAAAAACTTGCTTGTATTTTTAATTATACTATGTGGGTTTCCTCTGGGGATCATAGAGCTATTTTATAAAGTAGACACACCTTGAGGCACTTTTGAAAATCCAAGCCCTTGATGGTTTTGAGGCTGAAATAGTTTTTGAATCTGGTTGTTAATAATGAGAAAGTTGGCTGTATGCAATTTGTTTTGTTAAGGTCAGTATCACATGTGAATATCTGGAGTGGGAGGGGTTGATTATTTTTAAATGGCCCCAGCTGGGTTATAATGCACATGTAATAGTGTTCCTATAGAATTCTGAACATAAATACAAGTGTACAGATAGCATCTAGCCATAAAAGAAGTCAAATGGTTGCCAGTGTGTTGAGACACACAACTGAGAAGAAAAAGAGCCCTGTAATAAAATCTCATTAGGGATGCAGAGGGTATCTTTCAGCATTAGGCATTCTCCTCAGGTTTCACATAAATGCATCCTCCTCTCACGAGAGGATGGACACTGCCTTTGCACCGGCTCGTTCAAATTTAATGTTGGTAAAAGAGTCTTGAGAAAACACTGGGCAGTCTGGAATTTTTTAAAGACAGGAGAAAGGTTAAGCTGTCCACTGTTTAAACTGCTGTTTATTGGATATTTATTTGCTGACCGTGTGTATTGAAGGTGGTGAAAGCATCATTGGCAAGATTTCGGATGGCTGCATAGCACAGGTCAGGATTATATTAAACTAAGGCTGTTTTTACAATAAAGTTTAGATCTTTATAAGTGACTCAGTATGTTGTTTTTATATCTGAGGACGGTTAGATTGTATTTTCCTGGCAGATAAATGGATGTGCCTTCTCTGTATCCTTTCTCTTTCTCTCTTTGACAGCACTGCAGCGTTAACTTTGCTGAGAGCTATAGTAAATGAGAAACTTGATGCGGCATTTACTAACCAGAATCTATATCAAAAATAAAGATAGTCTTCACTATAAATGTTTGGTTACTATTTTCTTTGCTGTTTCAAAAGTAACGTAGAGCTCACTGAAGCAAAACTTGCTAATTTTCTCTGTAATGCACTGAGTGGCTGCATGGAGGAGAGTCAGAGTCACTCTTTTGGATGAAGCACAGCATCGTCTTGCAGTGCCGTAGGCATACTTTAAAGGCATCACTAGTTAATTATAGAAAGAAAAGGTAAGGCTATACGTGCACACTAGATTTAATCTTGCATTGCTCTCACAGCGAAGAGATTTATAAGAACCAAGGAATTCTTATGTTATTCAGAATTATTTGCCTAACTCTTCCATCCTGTAATAAACACACATGACAACCACCACTAGATGTATACACACATAGCTGAATGTTAGAAATAAATGCCTTTACTATTTTAGTAGGACAGGAGTTTAACAGTGTCTTAAAAATTTAGGAAAATTTTGTGTTATAAATACTCCTGAAGTGTTGGTTGGTTTGTTTTTTTTTTCTTGTCCTGCATGCACACTCTCTCCGTTTTTGTTCCTTATTTTGAAGCCATTTGTCATGCCTTTATAACTGACATTTTTTTATTATTTCCTTTTTTTTTCCCCCTATATCTTTCCCAGAGATAGGATAAACTGTCTTGCAACTGCAATGAAATTTTGTGTTCCTGGGTGTAAAATCTTGCTTGTTTAAGGAAAGTAGTCTGCAGTGTTTTTTCAAGGGAGCTGTCACCCTGAGAAAATGTTCAAAAAGAGAGTGAATTACTTAAAAAAAAACCTCAGTGTGTATACTTTTTAGGTATAGAAGCATATGCTGTACACATGGTGTCTAGAGCTGGTTTTAATTTTTCTATGCAAAACAAGCATGTATAGTAGTTGAGTGAATACCACTGGCTTCAGCTGGCTTAGACATTCCTCCATGGGTAGATCAGAGATTCCTATAGGAGTACCATGCACTCACTTGCAGCCAGTCTTGGGGTTGACTGGATCCATTTGGATTATTTGCTGTAGAGATACTATAAGTGGTGACATGTTCTATATGTGCTTGGGCTATTTGATTGCATTAGTGATCTTGGGTGAATGGCAGGAGCTAAGTGATCCTGCTATTATTCCTGGTAGTAAACAATGATAAATTTATGTAGGCTGTAAAGCATTTTAGTACTGGTATGTGATTTTGGGTTGGATTTCTGTAACAGAAATAAGTCTTGCATAGGGTTCTTTGTGTGTACAGTATGGGTTGCAGTGACATTGGAAACCAGAGTTGACCTGAAATCTTAGGAGTGTAAAATGTGCTCCAGAGCTGGGTAAATGCTTTCTGCAAGTTCCTGGGGTACCTGTTAAATAGGTTTCCAGAAGGCATGGTTTGATTATGTTTGTGTGGAAGTATTAAGTGAGCAGCACATGGCTTATTTAGTCTCAGAGAGATATCTCTCCCTGCCACCTCTGTTTTGGCAGCCTGTTGTGAAAACCCCAGATGTTACATTCAGCTTCCAGTGAATGAGACTGCTATGGAAAAAGACATGACACAAAGCCTATCATAACTGTCCAAGGGATTGCTCTGTTGCCCCCATAATTTTCCAACACTCTGGATTTGGCTTCTGTTTGTTGCTTGGTACAGTGAAGAATCAGTCGACTCTGTAATGTGCCAGTGTTTGAGGAGACAGAAGTGATGTCAGTTGGGACTTGCACAACTTCTAGTACTGGTTGAAAGGATGAAAGGATGTTTCATAGGCAGGACAGTCCTCTTTCTGTCCTCTGTAGACAGTGGAGTTTGAGTGTATTTAATCTTACGTGATAGATTCATGTAATTTTGGAGGGGTTGCATGGCTTGGTTCCTTGTTGAGTTTTTTGAGGGTTGGTTTGGTGGTTTTTTTTGGTTTTGTTATTTTTTTTAAATCAACCCATTTTGTACTGTTCTTCGAAAACTGGCAGTAGAACCTCAGTATTATCATAAACATTAATTAACTTCTAGCACCAGAGGATAGCTTCTTGCTCTTCTGAAATCTAATGATTAATGCTTTTGTTTACTTCTGAGCAATGTGTTGTTTGTCATGTCACCACTGAAGTCCCGTTCCTTTACAAAAATGTGTAGTTTTGGCTTTGCACAGACAGATGTTGACTGCTTTCTCTTCCTGCCCAGAATCCAAATACAGGATGGACTTTGAAATGCAAAAATTACCCTTACAATAATATTTAACAATTATTTAACACCGAATTTCAGTAGAATAAGAGTTATTCCTTTCTGCTCCAACTAGAGGTAACAATAATAATTGAGGTGATATTTAGTTGATTTTCTTGTGTAAAGTGTAGTAATTTCATAAAGTTTTGGCCATTTTTTCACTCATCTGGCAGGGAGCTGTACTTGCCTTTTGGCCCAGCTGTTATGAAAGGAACAGCCTTCCATCAGGGGAAAAGAGTGCTTTTTTAAGGGGACGGGAGGCAGCTCCATGTCTGTGGACATCTGCTTCTGTGGAAGAGCCTCAGTTTTTGGTGAAGAGTCTTCCTTTGTGATACTGAAGAACAATTTAGAACTGTAATTTCCTTTGGATTTGGAGCGTTATTGTTACTTTGTGAAGAAGAAATATGGTCCTTGAATTGATGCATTCACACAGTAGACTACTCGATTGTTGAGTATATGTAAGATGCGTCAGTCAAATTTCATTTCTGAGAACACAGCAGCTGTCAGGAAGTGCTGTGAATTACATTAAAGGGTAATTATAGCTCAATTTTTTTACAGAGTTTCTAATAAATTGAGAAGTTACTTGCCAATGAAAGCAATCATTGAAGTTCACGCTTTATGTTTATCAAAGTGAGAAGGCAATAGGTGTTGTGGGAAGTAGCAACAGTACAATGAAGTGCTTGGTGCAGATCAGGTTGTCTTGCATCAATTTTTCTTGGTCTTTAAAAATCTTTCTGCGATTTTTTTTTTGTCCTTTTTTTGTTAGACTTTTCCCTGCTCGACATTTAAAATGCAGAAAATGTAAATGTTAGTTCCATATTAAGGACTGGCTTTGGGCTTGGAGAAGAAAGCATGAAGTTAATTGAAAGGTCATAAATAAATGAATGCTTTTCTTGTGTATTTATGTGCATATACTTCTAAAAATCTGATTGGAGAGAAATAAATCTTCAGTTGGTTATGAAGATTTGGAGTAATTTATTACAGTCACTTAATATTTTAGCTGCAGTATGTAGGACTCTCCAGTTGTCAATTACTTGAGAAAACTGTCAGCAAAAAGAGATGCCATATTCAATGCTAAATGAGAAAAAGTTTCTAATAATTTTACCACCTGTTATCAAAAGCAGAACAAAAAAAAAAAGGGTGTTTGTTGCGAGAGAAACAGCAGTTTGTGCCTGTTTATGGTGCTGTATTTTTGGAACAAGTTTGATTTCTCAGTTTTTGTGAGGCTACATGAAGTAAAGTGCCTACATTGTAAGGAGTTTGCTTAAGCCCAAAAATGTGTTGCAAAATAGTATTTTTTTCCCCTTTGTTCTCTGACACTGCAATTTAAGAATTTCAAATAAAGAAAACAACTAAAAATCCCAAGTACATAAAATGGAAAGGTATTGAACAATCCTAGTGTTGTAGCTGGAGTGGTGCATCAGAGGCTTAAAAATAGTTGACAGTGTTGTAAGTTTGGTGGTGGCTGCTTTGAAATATGTGTAAATGCTGCTAGAACATGTAGTGATAGGTTTGTGCAAGGGCAAAGTTTGCAGAAGTTGTGGCTGAGCTGCCTGGAGCACTGGAAGTTTGGTCAGAAAGGTCTGTGAGCACTGACTTCTGTGTTCAAACACTTCCTATTTGGACACATCAGAATGCAAGGACTTATAGTAGCAAACTGTAACATACTTATATATTCTGATTTTGTAAATATTGTGCTTTTGGTTGAAGATCTAAATACAGGAATTAGCCAAGTGGTGATTTTTAAGCTAGTAAAAGATACATGCTGTTTTTAGGGAGGTAGTAGTGAACATAAAAGCATCTTTTTAACATTCAAGGAAATTTTTTTTCTTCAAAATTGGAGGAGAAATAGTGAAAGGAGACCATAGCTTTTGCAGTAAATGGGAATTTCAGAAACACTTCCATTTTTGTACAATACAGTCGTGGGAATAAATATTATCTCAGCAGCACAGTAATTAATACATCTGTCATTTTAGAAAGAAACTTTATAAGAGATGTTTTTAAACTGTATTTGCTATTAATTATCAAAACTTCTTCAAGCATATACTCCCTCAATCATACTGAGCAAGTGATCCTGATGGGTCTGAGTCCCGTGAGGGTGCTGTGCAACCTCTAACTCCACAGGATGTGAGGAGACCTTATAGCAGTCACGTAGTATACAAAGGGGGCCTTCAGGAAAGATGGGAAGGGACTCTTTATCAGGGAATGAAACAATAGGACATGGGTAGTGCTTTTAAACTCAGAGGTTATTTACTATGAGGTTGGTGAGACACCAGAACAGACTGCACTGTGTAGTTGTGGATTCCTCCTCCCTGAAAGTGTTCAAGACCACTGGTTGTGGCTTTGAGCTACCTGCTGCAGTGGATGCTGTCCCTGCTATGGGAAGGGATTAAAGCTAGATGATCTAACTCTAAACATTCTATGGTAGCTGTGTGGCCCGTCTGTTTCAAAAACTAAAGAACTGACAGCTGGCAAGAAGCAGAGAACCCACTTCTGGATGAGACAGTGGGGACTTCAGTAGGATTGATGCAAGCAGCTGACACTTCTGCTGTGGCAGGGGACAGCGAGGATCCAGCTGTGGTGTAGGGTTAGTAAAATAACCTCATGTCTTCTCCTTTGCTGTACTGGATCTATAGTATATCTCAAGTGTAATAATTCTAGCTATTTGTAGTCACTAGAGCATCTCATAAATCTTCAGTGACCTGGTGTAATTTAAAGCAGGTATTTCAAATTGCATAGAGGTACAGGCAGAGCAGAGTTAATGTGAGGGAGCACTTAGAACATGTGAAAAGGCTTTTCCAAAAAACCTGTCATAAGTTGTGGGGTAAGGATGTTTTAGTTTTTGCTAAGTATTTTGTGTATGATGTAACCCAGTTTATTTTTTAAGTATAATAGGTGGTTAAGTAGTGAAAATTTTGTGTGTGTTGTAGTTATCTGCCTGCTCACTGTTTTTTTCATAAATTTTTCATACGCTGTTTCCAAGTCGCTTTCCGCAATTTCATAGTTTGTTAGTGGCAGGGAAAAGTTTTCCTCTAATAAATGTCATCTTGATCCCATTTTAATTACTTTAATAGGGGAAAAAAATGTTTATTGGACAGATAACAGTTTATAGGCAGGACATAATGATGTTTTTTTAAAATTCCTTTCCTTTGGTAACTCTGAAATTAATACTGATGAGATGCTGTGCTCAGAAAACAAATGTTGAGCATAATTATATTTTGAATTAGAGTTGCACCATTCTATTGTGCATATCATTATTCATAGTCTGTCGGGCCTTGCGAAGCACATATAGCAGTGTTTTGGACTGCAAACCCCTTTTTGAGGGTACTAGGTAGGGAACATATGAAAATAATAAAGTGGAAGCTGGCTTTTCTTAGTCCTGTAGCCATGCCTGTTCTAAATAGGTAGCTTTTTTACCAAAGGAATGATGATTCTGAAGACTTTAAGATGTTTTATTTCTGCTGAAAGTCAATCTAAAGCAATTATTTGAGCAAGTCTGTAAAACTATTCGTACAAAGTTACAGAGGTCCAACTGACTTCTGAATTTTCCTTGTCGTAAGCTTTTCTTTCATCTGAGCAACTGACATATGTGGTGAGATTGTGGCTTATTGCCTCTTTCAGAGGATGTATTGAAGCTGTGGTGATGACTCTTCTGTAAAAACAACAGCCAGCCGTTACATTCTGCTCTGCTTTTCCGAGGACTTCTTGTCAGATTAAATTGCAGATGATGAGGATAATGGATCCATGGAGAAGGAGTAGGGAGACTTCTTAATGTATTAGAGCTCAGAGATGACAAAGATAGCAAATATAAAATAAAGAACAAGATAATGAATCAAAGTAAAGGCTGGTGGCATAACAAGATGAAGCCAATACACATTTGCACTTAAACTTCTTTATTTTTTGTTGTTAGTGTTTTTTCTGTCTTCTGGTACATTCCCACTTTGGATGGAAAAGAGAATTTCTAACTTTGAAGGATCTTTGTCAAAAATTTCAGCTTCCTGAAAAAGGAATTACATCAAGGGATTACTTTTTAATGTAAATTCATATTTATTTAGGTGCATGTACACAAACACATGTCTTGTTGGTGGCATTAGGAATTATTTTTGGCTTTCAATTTTTAAATACTTAATATGTTTAAAAAAATTTGGTCTCTGGAGCCAAATTGTGGGGTTTTTATATATTGATGAGCTATATCTCCCAACTGTCTGGCAGAACTAAAGTGCAGTTGTTTACATCTCTCTGCTCGTATTTCATTTCTGCTCTGAGCCAAAGTGCTGAACCATAACAAATGTACAATGGAGAACATTTCTTTATAAAGATTGAGCACTGTAATTTTGCAAACTGGAATGGAGTATATTTGACAAAGTGCTGGGGGAAAAAAAATTAGCAAATTCATCAAAACCAGGCCCTTTTTTCCCATGCCACTGCAGGGTGATGTTTCCAAGCTTAGCAAAGAAGCACTACCAAGTTCAGGAGCCTGAATTTTACTGATAATAATGTTTTGGGTGCTGACATATTAAGCTTGAAGAGCTTAATGACAACTGACAGTTACAGTTCTGTGTTGGACCCTGTTGCTCTGTGTAGACTTCTACAAGCTGTATTGACAAACACGTAGTGAAGATAATTAGTCTCTGGAGGCTTCACTCAGGGACATGGTAAAGCAGCTACCTAGGATTGTGAGGATATAGGGTCCTTTGCAGCATCAGCAGTGGAGGGCTGAAGTTCAATTCCAGTGATATGAGATATATAATTGCCTTTTATTGTATTTTGTCAAGTACTTGCTGAAGGCATTCTGAATTTTTGATAGACTCTGCAGAGCAGGAGGGAGGATGGACTTTTCCCAGTAGTGGTAACAACAGTGTTTACTGAGGCATCACTTTGTTAGGATTGAGCCATTAATAATGGTGAGTGATATTTAGAAATGTGAGCAAAAAGATGTGTTTAAATGGTGGAGATTTGGTGGAAGGCTGTGAGGGAAAGAAGAATGCATTTTTCTTCGTGCTGCAGTGTCTTCTGAAGAGAAACAGGATCCATTTGCAATATGAAAATAAGGTGGTAGTGTGAAATATGACCAAAAGAGGCTTGCAGCTTTTAACGAGATTTTTGGTGTACAAAGTCGGACATTGATTATTCTTGTCCATCCTTGCATGTGAAAGCTTTCTTAGAAAAGAATAAACTCTCCTGTTAGCAGCTGGGGTGTTGCAGGGGTCCTGTTTCAGCCAAATAAAAAATAGCTTGACAAAATACGGGACCAAAACCTGCTTGTCTATAGCTCTACCTGTATGATCACTCCTTTTCATTAAAGAGTACTGTAGCAATGTTTATGCTGGTTACAACTAGTTTCTGTAAACTTTTTGGTTCTGTTCTTAGATGTATTGTACTGAATCATGGAAACTGAAAAGGGAAATGCAGAAAACATAAATAGTTGGACAAGAGTTTGGTTAGTCAATTTGTTTGTAATGTGGAAAGAATGGATATGAAGACATGAAACTTCATTCTACAACTTTCACTGTTTATTCTAGTATGTAGGTTTTGATGAATTATTGTTGTTTATGATTATTATTGAAGGAGAGAGGCAAAAAAAAGAGGTTCCACAGCTATTTCCAGAGTCACTTTCATTTGAACCATAATTTTTAATAGTGTATCCTAGAACATACCCAGAATCGAGATGGATCCAGAGTGCCTGCACTGGCAAATAATTTTTATCTCTGAACCAGTTTCTTTTTGGACTCATGCCTAAGTGCAGAGCATGAAGACATGTGACAAGAATTTGGGTTCAGGAGATCAGCATATCTGTGGTTTGGAAGGAACAGTTGTCTTCTATAACCTGGAATTTCTTAAATTAAATTGGAAATGAAAATGAGAGCACTTAATTCCAGTGCTGTGCTTTTCTGTTTCCCGAAAAGCATTGTTGTTTTCTCTTCTTATACTTTGTGCTTGCAGATGAGAGTAGCTGCCTGCCTGTAAGAAGTAGATGAGAAACATTTATTCAGTTTTTTTGGTGAATGAAGTCCTTTCAGAAGCAAAGCAAGAAACTTGAAAAACAAAGTAATTCTTTCCTCATCTTTTTTGCTTTGTTTTAGGAGCTATTTGTTCAAGAGTGATACTGAGTAAAGCATTTGGGTTTGCAGAAGAAGTATTCAGGTCTTTTTTTTCCCCTATAGCTGCTCTTTTTTATGTAAAATATAAGTCTCTGCACAGTGACTGTCAAAAGCCATATTTCTAGTGCTTGCCCAGGTTCTACACTCCTTGCTTGTAAATAGAGCAATTGTAGACCAACATACACACCCCCCCACATGTATATATATAGACACACCCCCATATTTATGTGTGTATGCCTGCTTTTAATACAAAAAATAAATTCTGACCTTTTTTCCAATGCTTGTCTGTCATTCTCTTCTGTGGCTGACAGCTGCCTGGTGGATCAGGATAAGGTAGGGGCCAGTGGTGTCAGGGAGTGAGGTGAACCCAGGCTGGAGCTAGTTTAGTGTAATGTAGCTATGATTTGTTCTGGTTATTTTTTTATTGCAGAAAAATTGCAAGGTGACAAGGAGTGGGTTTTATTTGTTTGGGTTTTTTTAAACTTGGTACTAATATTTTCTTCCTGCAAGTGCCTGGGACAATACTACCTGGAAGACACATCAGTCTTGAGTATTATTTTATTTACTACAAGCAGTAATGGCAAGATCCTCCCCAAATCTCATTGTCTGTGTACTAAAAGTAGTTCAGATTTTATTATGTGGCCAGCTAGAATGGCATTCAGTACCTTTGCAGGCAATATATGAATAATTCTTGCTTTGACAAGAGTAAAAATCGCAGCATTTACCTCTCCTGTTAATCCTTTGATGGACTGATGTTGCCTCAGTTCATATTTGGTATAGCAAACCCCAACCTTACCCTTCCTTGTCCAAGTGAAATTATGTCTCAGTGTGGCAAATGTGTAAACTAATGTCTGCAGCGGGGCTCTTCAGGGATGAGGCTGGGGTTTGCTCATGTTACATTCATACAAATGGAAAGAGAAAACAAAAAGACACAGGCCATGCTTTTTCCTCTTGTCTGAGTGGGCCTTGTCAGTGGAGAGCCTGTCCTGCTTAGGGTCCAGTGGTTCTCCCTTGCAAGGCGGGTCCAGATGTGTGTTTTTATCAGCTTGACCTCCTGAATCTGGCAGGTATTTTTCTGTAGCTACTGGTGTAAGGCCAAAGATCTTTGGTGGCCACAGGCTTTTCTTTTTAGAAATATATTAAAATGAAATGAAACCGCAACCTTGTTTAATCCAATTCCTGAATTCATGGATTGCAATGAAAGTTGAATAACATGACTGCCTTTTACAATGCTTGCAGTTTCTGTTTGGGAGCAGTGGGATATCTGTCTCCTTACCTGGCCATGAAGCATATAGCTATAAAAAGGAATTAAAGGTAATCACAATGCCCCATATACTGCAACTGGTTTGAGATCAAGACTGGATCTGTCAGAAGAGCAATATCAACTCTTAATGTTTTCTTTTCAATGGTGCAACATTAAAAATATTTTTCAGTTGGGTTATGTGAGATAAGTGTATCAAATGTTGTGCTGGTTTAACCAAGCAAGGTTAAAGCTGTGGTCTTGCACAAAACTGATTTAAATGTATCCTTTGTTAATTTCCTGGATTTGGGCTCTCTTTTCTTCAAAGCTTCAACCTCTGATGAGTACTATGTTGCTTGTATTGTAGTGATGACCTCATTAATGTTTATAAATGTGTAAAGGATGAGTGTTAGGAGGATGGAGCCAGGATCTTCTCAGTGATCTCCTATGATAGGGCATGGGGCAGTGGGTAAAAACTGGAGCATAGGATGTTCCACAGAAATATAGGAAAAAACTTTTTCACAGTGAGGGTAACAGAGCACTGGAACAGGCTGCCCAGAGAGGTTGTTGAGTCTCCTTCTCTGGAGACATTGAAATCTTGCCTGGATGCTTTCCTGTGGGACCTGATCTAGGTGTTCCTGCTCCAGCAGGGGGATTGGACTACATGAGGTTCTGAGGTCCCTTCCAATCTCCAACTTTCTGTGAGTCTGTGATGTAGATGGACTGCACTCTGATGGATTTTGTCACTGGAATAATTACCAGATTGCAGCATTCCCCTTCCTGCTAAAAAATCATCGGTTCCCTTTATATTCTTCCCAATTTAAACTTTGCAGTTTATTAGCAGCATTGATGTAGAGTTCTCAAAACTCATTCCAACCTAGATGCTGGTGTTCTTTAATTCATTCCACTCTGCAGGGAGAATTAAAGGCAACTTTTGTGTATGTTGTTTCTTGGCCCTTCTAACAATAAGAAACTAGGTGTACCTTTTTTTTTTTGTTTGTTTATTATTATGCTATTGGAAAATGTGGAAAAAGAACATGTAGAAGCTAGGTGAAGGTGTAGCCGACACATAGTCATTATGTTCCAGAGAGTGGTCCCATTGAGAATGGTTGGGACTTTTTAAAGAGTGTTGTGAACATTATTGTTTGTATTACAGAAAGTGAAGGCACACATCTTGCCATCACAAGTTGTAGGGTGATAAATATTGCTAAAATAAATGGTGTGAGCTGGTTTTACTCAGATGAATAACTCACTTTGGAGAGGAGTTCTCATGGGAAAGTTGTCACTGTGGGAGGATGAGAGAAGGAGGATGGATCTCTGGACCTCTTAGGATGTTTCAAAAGAAGGATTAAAATGAATGACTCATTTATCTTCTTTTATAGCCTGAAAGAGCAGAATCCAGTAACCTCTCAGAGTCTGCTGTTCTCAGCAGTGGAATCTTGCCTATAAACCAAGGGTAGTAAAGAAACTTTGTTCAGTATTGGTGTGAAAGGAAAGCACTGTTACATGTAGTGTGGTTGATACATTTCTGACCATTTATATTAGGGTTCATCAGCCTTTTCAAAATTATTAATATGCCTAAATGAAGAAACTTCTCCCAACGTAATTTTTAATTTTGGAATTTGTGTCCTATTCCATGTTCTTATTGCCATTTCTCATTTGTATCACTTTCCAGCAATTTATTAGCTTGGTCCTTTAATGTGCTTCTTTCTAGCACTGTCAGATGGTTCTGGGTCTCTCTCTCAGATCCAGCTTGAAAATGTGTGTTCCTTCAGCATATAAATACAATGGAAATTAATCCAGTTTGTCCAGGGACCTGTATCCCAGACTTGCTGTCGTGCCCCATGAACCTGAGCTTCTTTTGGAATGATTTGTTTTGTGAAACTGTGCAGCATTGGGAGTGGGTGCTAATGACTTTACAGTTAGAGTAGTCTTTGATAGTGGATTTTGACATACTCCTCTTACTAGCCAGTAAGTGCATTATGTAATTTGAAAAATATTCTATAATACACTGCAACATGGGTATCTTGCTAACAAGAGCTGCCAAGCTTCAGCATGGATTCTCCATTTAAGATGCTCACTGACAGAATTTATCACCAGCTTCTCTTAATTTGTTTACCTGTTTATTCTATAACTCAAACTGCATTATGAAAAGCTTCCTTAATCTTCCTGTTAGTGGGCTGTCCAATAATAGAAGACTTCCATGTGACACCGATGAGTAAGTATCATTTAGGTAAACTAAATATATTCACAGGGACCTCTCAGTTGTTAACATGCTAGATTTAGAGAGCAGGAGATAAGTGATGGATTTAGGTAGGGAAGTGTAGGAGAGTGTGCCTGGAAATTTAACTGAGGAGTCATCTGCAGCAGTAGCCAAGAAGAGCCTTCAGTAATGCACATAATGGCCTCTAGAGACTGTTCTATGTGCACATCCTATGGTTAAGGGAGAGAATGGCCCCTCCAGAAGGGAGGTCACTGCCCCAGATGGATAGCAGCTGCTGCATCCCACTCCTTGGAAGAGTCTCTTTCTTTGTAAGTAATGGCTCTAGCTGAAGGGGACAAGCATCACTAAACCAAAGGTTACTTTTTTGAATACTTCCCACAGGCTCTCTGAGGGCAGTATTCAAGTGAAATATGTAAGAAGCACTTAAGATTTCTAAGAGATGTTGAGAGCATTCTGCTCTCTCTGAGTTTTCTTGGATTTCAAAAGAGGGAAGCACAGTGGAGACATGCGGGTATGAGATCAAGTGAAGGAAAAAGAAAGGAATAAAAAAATCCGTTGATTTTTTTCTCAGGCTGGCTGTCATGTCTGTTAACATCCTTCTCCATACTGCATGGGTGTCTGAAAGATTGTTCAACAGCATTGAAAGCCTGGTTTATTAAAAAAAAATAAATCTTTGCACTATGGAGTTTAAATTTCCTTGTCTGTTCAAAAAGCATGTACAGGAGTAAGGAAAGAGAGGAGAGTTGTGTGTGTTGGGGTCTATTGGAAATGGTTTTCAGTAGGGGCATCTCTGAAAAGGTGCCATGAAAGGTGAGTGGTGATTGGGTTAGATGAATATTTGCTAGGAGAAATGGTATTGGGAGGGCTACAAAACAACTTTGATTACCTCTTTTTTCACATGAATTTTTAAGACTAATTAATGCTATTTGCTCCTTCAGTAAAGGAAGTGCATCTTTATGGCTTGGCTCCTCTATTGCACATAAACAATTTTCCAGAGTGTTCTGTCTGACACTGGATCATTTCACACTCAACTGTGTATTTCCCATGCAGTTGCAATCATTGTCAAGAAGCATAATGGGGTTATATTTTTGTCTAAATTGGTTTGTGTTTCAGTTCCAAAGAGATACCAAAGCAACTATAATAAAGAAGCCCTTCAGTCACATTGGATTTAATAGGGATATAACATCTCCCTGTAACAGTACTGGATGTCCCTGTTTACTGAAGGGAGGTTGGATTACATCACCTTTAAAGGTCCCATGAACTTGACATAGTCTGCAGTTCTGGGATCTTTTCTTTAGTGCAAATTCAAATATTCTGAAATATCTTTTGGACATATTTTTTTAGTGGATGTTTTAACGCATGGCTTTTTCTTCAGATACTGAGCATCTAGCACATTCTTGAAACTGTTGTATTCCTGACCAGTGTAGTCCATCCAATGATAGAGCAGAATTGAGTATGCAAACCGCTTCTGTCCAGTAATTTGTTTTTTCCCCAAAGATACAAATAGCTGCTCAGGCACTGAACCTCCTTGCCAAAAGCCAAATTTCAGCTCCTTGCTGTTACATGAGAGAAATTTAGCAGGTGGTGCCAATGAGGAGACTTGCAGTGTAGGTTGAAGCAACGCAGAGGGGAAGTAGAAGCATCTTCTCCTGATCCCCAGGAATGCAAGGGGACAAAGTATGTGGGCAGGGATGAGGCATCTGGTCCCTATTGGGAAAGATGCTGCACACAGAGATGTGCTTCTTGCGCTGCTAAAATGGTAAGCATCCAGACTGAAAAGAGGAAAAATAAAAATTCAAGATCCTGTTAACAGAAACAGTAAGTGTAGTGTCATGTTGTGGATAGCCCTGTACCTCTTGTCCTTTCAGTGTAACTAGATATTTCATTTCCTGTATCATGCAGTGTGCCTGGGGCTCATGGCCACATGCTGTTGAAATTTAAGCCAAGATGTCTGTGAGATGTCTCTTCCTGCTGTGGTGGTGCTGTCACTAAGCAGTTGTTCCCACCCAAGCTTGTCCTTTTAATTTCTGCTCTGCTCACAAGTCTCTGCCAGCTAGTGGTCTGATGGGGGAGGTATTCAGAGATGGGCTCTTGTGCAAGGTGCAACATGAATGGAGATATCACTGAGTTGTCTCCTGGATGAGAAAAATAGCTGGAGATAGCCTTTGATGCAGGCAGCTGTGTTGCTTTGCAACTGATGCTATTCTTGAATGGTGAGAGGTCTGGAGAGCAAACTTTGTAAGGAGCAGCTGAGGAAGCTTGGGAGGGACTGTTTCTTCTGGAGAAAAGGAGGCTGGGAGGAGACCTTACTGCTCTCTACAACTACCTGAAAAGAGGTTGTAGTGAGGGGGGAGTCAGTATCTTCTCCCAGGTAAAATGACATAGGACAAGAGTCTCAAGTTGTACCAAGGGAGGATTAGACTAGATACTAGGAAAAATTGTTGCACTGAAAGGGTTATTAAGCCTTGGAACTGGGTGCCCAGGGAGAGGGTTGAGGCAGCACCCCTGGGCATATTAAAATACAGGTAGACATAGTGCATAGAGATCTGGTTTAGGGATGGTTCTTGTCAGTTAGAGAGAATTCTTATGAGTCCTGGGTTGGATTAGAAGATATGAAAGGTCCTTTGCAGCCTAGGCAATTCTCTGTGGTGGTGGTGGTGACTCCAGTGGCAAGGAGAGACCAGGAAATCTGTATGCTGTTAAAATAACAGTGTAAAACTATTTTTTCTCACCAGAACTTCAAGGGCTGGCAAGCAGTAACTAGCTGCTCAGATGAACACCTAGAAAAAAGAAGTATCATAGTCTGCAAGTCCAAATATACTGATTGAACAAATGGTCCTGTCCTCATAAAAAGCAAATAAAAAGAAAATAAAAAGTAAAATTAAATAAAAATTTTATATTATTGAAAAATATCGTATCTCTATCACTGCAAGATGTATTTGTGAGGAAAAAAACCCCAGACTTAGAGGAGATTATTCTCTTCATCATTGCAGTCCAAGAAGCCGTTAATTTTCTGCAGCCTTCATCGCAAAAGTTATATTTCAGTATTTCAGATGCCCTCTTTCTTCCATTACATGCCATCCAGTGTCAGATTTACAACCGAATATTGCCAATGCAAGTGACTGGATACTTTTGGCTCTCACTTCATCCCAAAATGTGTGTCCTGCATTTTCCTTCTGAAAAAACTTGGTGCTACTACTAACTACTTTGATGTATGTGAAAGAAACACTTTACTCTTGGAAGGAACCACTTAGCTTACCCATTTTTTGGGACTTGTGCTCTGTGGTTGAAAATGGCAAACATTTAGAATGTGCTTCACATTTGGGTATGCAAAGAGTTCTTCAAGCAATAGGAAGCCAGGTTTGGTATAATCCAGTTTAACTGTTGGATTTTGTTTGCTTTTTTATTCTGATGTAGGAACAACTTGAGCAAGATGTGTCTGAGCATGTGTGGCCTCCATAATATATAATCATGATTATGTAGTTTGAATAAAGGTGTTATCTGCTAAAACCAGATTTCTGCTCAGAGTAAATCAGCATTCCCTCAAAAATCAGTTTTTGCTCCTGTCATCAGATTCAAAACTTACCATAAGGATATAATCCATCAGATTAAGCCTTCACTATGCAAACAAAGAGAAATAGAAATATCCATTATTTTTGTTTATGGGATGTGCTGTGTATAAACCAACAGTGTTTTCAAGAACCACGACCTTAGGTATTTGATCAGTGGGAAAAAGTATTCATGGATGGTAAGCCTTCAGGCATCTCTTCACTCTGTGTTTAACAACTCTGAGTTTCTACCAATAAATTTATAATGAGTAGTCAATTTCATTTGATCAAAAGAAAAAAAGAAGTAACTAGGAGGCTGTTGTGTAATATTGGTGATATATATTATCTAGCAACAGGATTAAAAATACATAGTGAAAAGGTCTGCATCCGATCATGGGGCTACCAGAGATCTTTTGAGAAAAGTTGTGCTGAGTTCAACAGGAAAAAAAAATGGAAAGAATTGACAAGTTTTGTTTCTTGATGAAAATCTACATCTTTTTCTTGAAAAGAAATTTTCTTCTATAGTGGTTTCAAAGCTGGTGTAGCACCATAGCAAATACTTGGCAGCTTGGCTTGTTTGCACATTACTAAAATTGTGCTAATAATTCCTATTGACTGCTATGATCTCTGCTGGGGGAAAGTGAGGCCATTTTCTTGAAGCCCTTCTCTGGTGAGACTGGCAATGCAGTAGCTATTTATTTATTACTTGTTTGTGCTTTGCAGCATATTTCCCTACCTGCCACGTGGCTGAAGTGATTTGCATGCTTTGTCATGTATCTCTTGTCATAAATCTAGTTAGTTCAAAAGCAAACACCCAATGAAATTTTAATCCTAATTAGCTTTCACTTCTATGGTTTCATGCTTTATACCTGTTGTGTGGTATAATTTATCTTTGCCTCTCAGTGTCTCTCTTAATGTTTGAAGTCCACAGTTCCTTCTGTGTTTGCACCTTGGCCTCATGCTGCATTGAGACTCTTGTACAACAGAGTGTGCTTTGACTGTCTGGGAGTTATTGATGTATAAGTCTAGATTGCATCACTTTTCTGGGGGCAGATGCTGAAGCTGCAGTCAGATCTACTTAGTTTGAAGCCTGCTGCAGTTCTGTCCTGGTTTATTTGGAAATCACTGGAGGTGAAGTAATTTCGGACTGATGAATCTTTGGCTTCAGTCTGCAAGAACAGCTGGTAACTAAGTATTTCTCAGTCTTAAACACTGGAAACAGCAGCTTGCATTTTTAACTGCATGTTCCAATTTACTAATGAGTAAATGCTTATTTATTGTCATTTTGGGAATGTTACTACCTGAAGGAATTTTTGCTGACTCTAAAGCAGGCCTGTCACACAGTTACATCAACAGCCACCTTCTCCATGATGGCTCTGCCCTAAAAGGGTTGAAGAATAGAGCAGGAGTTATTGCAAGGATTCCTAGAAGTACATCGTGGCCCTGTTGTGCCAACCAACCCCAAGATTTTGAGCTGTGACCCAAAAAGCGCTACTCAAAGTCACTTTTGGTCAATAGCTCTCATCAGCGTAGGAGGAGCTTACAAGAGACAGCACACATAGGTCCACGTGGTGTTTGTTCTCTGCACATTTGTGGGCAGTGTTGCTGTGTTTTGGTTGTAAAAGATGACTCCTCAGATGGGGAAAGAGGTCATCAGAGTGCTAGATTTCGTGTGTGGGTGGGAGCCTTTCAAGGAAGGGTGTGAGATGGAGCTAGTTGCTTTTTTATGCAACCTTTGAGCTTCCCTTTGAGCTTCTGCTCCTTTCTTCTGGTGGAATGACATCTTTTCTGGGCCTCCCTGATTGCCTGTGGAGAGTCGGACTTGCAGACCAGGGGTTGGGGTCACATCTATGACACTTATATAAGAAGAGAAAAATAGCTGGAAGGTACAAGCAATAGGATCCACTTGAAAGACTGGGTTTGTGTGTATGAAGGGGAAAACTCAGGGTTTGCTCTTTCTGCCATGACTGTAGGACTAGAGTGACACCAAAAGCTGATGCAGAAGGAAGCCCAGTGCTTGCCAGTGGATTTCACCAGTCTTGCTCCTTCATGTCTAAAGCAGCTTAGAGAAGGAAAGATGTGAGAGCTCCTAGGAGACCTCTGACACCATGATGCACTTAGAGGGAAGCTTAAGAACTCAAAAGTCATGATTCTTATCTTTATTAGTAGACAGGAATTAATTGTAAGTAAAATTATTGAAATTAAAATTATAAAAGGAATTTTCAAAAGTGGAAACAAATATAATGGGGGGGAGGGAGAAAAGGAGGGAGTTAATCTATTTTGAAAAATATATGTCTTACAAATTGAGGCCTTAGAGTTTTTTGGGGTTTTTTTTAGCCTGTCTTTTATAAAAACTTTATCCTTATTCCAGGGAATGATGATGTTTGAACACGGTGATATTTGCGTAGTAAAGTGGCAGTTACTTCCTTTTCCTACAAGACTGATTTAAGTAACATTTCTATTGTCTGGCAAAAAAAAGACTGCCTGCTTCCTTGACATGTTCACTAAAAGCTTCTGAAGACCTTGTGACAGAAGGCAGTCTTTTAAGAATCCTAATTACTATTTACAGCTTATAAGATTCATTCTACCATGAACTTTATAAGAACAGAAAAAATACAATTGTTACTGAAATTAGGTTGATTATGTCTAAAATACCTCCACCTCTTTTATTGGAAGGAGGGGGTCTTCCTGTAAGCTCATCTCCAACATGTATAACAAAGCAGCACTCTTTTGTGGAACGTATTCAGATATTGTTTCACATTCCCAGAAGTACTTCCCCTTATGGAGCTACCTGAAATAATAAGTGGAGTCCTCACAGCATCCCTAAGAACAGATTATTAGAGGATTTCCTTTTACTGATAAAACACTGAAATGCAGAAACAGAACAATTTGGATCACCCAATTCTTGGTGTGATACTGAAATATCTAAATGGTAGCCAGTGTGAGTTTACTAGCAATAGCAATAATATAACAGACCATTAAAGTTCTGGTATATGATTTGCAGTATTTTCTGTTGGTGTGTTGTGATGTTGCCCACCCAAGTATGCAATCATTGAGACTTTTAGTGCTGCCAACTTTTCTCCACATTACACTGTTATGGGAAAAATCCCAGAATAGTAAAAAGGAGGACTCTTCATGGTTAAGGACTAAATTTCTGCTTAGTTGAAAGAAATATTTCCATAGCCTCTCTGTTACACCAAGCAGTCAGGAGTTTCATGACTTCCAAACATAGTTGTATGCTTGAAGAGTTAAGGAATAACTCTTCTCATGCTTAGTTGTATAACTTGCTGAGACTGGTTTCTAGTTGTTTGGGTTTGTTGTTTGTTGTTTGGTAGGGTTTTTTTCCAAACTGCAAAGACATCATAGCTTAAACTCTTTTTGCATGGGAGCTCTACAAATACTATCTTTCATCTAAGAGTCTGCGTTAGGATAATGTTGGAAAGAGTACAGCCTAATTTGCTTTGGTTTACCTGCCAAAAATCTTTCAATTGAAGGCTTTCTCCTCTAGAAGACAAGGGTATAGTCAGTGATAAAGACTGATTGTCTAGTAATTTTCTGCCTGTTAATCCATAGAAGTCAATTCCCTTTTTAAAAAGACAGTAACTGTTTATTTAATTATTTTTATAATAGTTTCCGTTTAACCTAACATCACTATGCCACTCTAAGAAAGTGGAATTGAATGACTGGTTTTGCCCATCCTTTCTTTAAACAACTGCCTCCCTGCATCTATCTAGTCAATTAAGTTTAATGCTTACTTCAAGTATTACTATGGTTTTGGATAAACTGATGCTGAACTTGCAACTTCCCTTTGCATCTGGCCAGTTACCATTGCTAAGGGGAGGTTATCTGGCCTCTTACAAAAATGAATAGTGAACTGCAATTCAATGATTAGACTTGTCAGCAAAATAATCTTTGATGTCCAGTTTCTATGGCAGTGAGAAATTTTATGTTTATGTTCTCTCCTCACCCTCTAGTCCATCAAACCATGTTGTAATACCACCTTTCATTCCTCAGGAGTTTATTTTCTGCCTTCAGCAAGACAAAGGCATTTTGTGGTGACTTTGCAGAGTGCCTGATTGAAGTTAGTTACCTTTGTGGCATCTATTAAAACCAAGTCTCAGTCATTAGCTAGCAATGACCGACATGGCAGAAATTGACCCTGAACCTTCAGTTGTTATCTAGGACTTCAGCAAGCATGACATATGCGATAATGAGTACTGAAGGTAAAAAGTAATTAGTGTTTCTAGAGTTTTTTGTATAAAAAGGACCACATGGAGCAACCTGACTTGAACCTGCAGGCTTTAATTTCTGTTTTTCTTAATCCTGTTTTGTGTTTTCTTTTCATTATCTAAATCATAGCTCTTGGGGGTGGAAAAAAATCGATATAATTTGTTCATCTTCCCTCAGCTGCCTAAATTTGACAGAATCCTACATTACAGCCATTTTTCTTTTATGTTACAACTGAAGTGTCAATCAGTAGATTTCTCTGAAGCTTTTTTATTTTCAATTTTTCTTCTTAATTTTGATGTAGATATATCTTGGGTTAAGTCTGCTTTGGGAAATGTGGAAGATGTTGATTTCTGAAATAATAGGCTGTTGAATCCTTTAGGCTTGGTAGGATTAAATTAATTTTTGTAGTATTTCTTAAGTGGATAAAATGTGCTACGTTATGTAAGGATACATTTTCAACTTGATGGTAGCAGATCTGCAATAGCTTTTTAATGTCGTTGGGCCATTTAGGTTATCTTTTGATTGAGTAACAATCAGGAAAACTTGTCCATCGGGAAAACTTGGATTTTTAGCACCTGCTTCGTCTTTTGTATTTAGGCATAAAACAAATTCTGGGTTTTTTTTTAATAGGAGTGTGTTGGAATAAGGGAGTTAAAGAAAATAATGTATTCTGTAGATATCTTCTATTTTTCCCCAATTGTGTAGAACCAAAACATCATGTTCTATCTCAATAGTGCTGAGCAGGGTTTACAGAAAGAATGAATGGAGAAGGGTAGTCAAGATGATCTTCATGTTCAGTGAGTGAAATAAATACATGTTAATAGTTGGCCTGGGATTAGGCAAAACTATTTTATGGATATAGAAGATGGATGCATGTGTGACTTCTTTTCCTGATGTCCAAAGGGAAAAAAAAAAAACACTTATATAACTTTCCTTCCTGTTTCTATGCCTGTCATGCATTTTAACTCATTGTCGTACATGTTTCAAGCTGGCCAGATGGGTTGGTGATCTCAGTGGTCCTAAAATAGTCTACTGCAGCCTTTAGCCAAGAGGACTTGTGCCTCCTTCCCTAGCATTTGTCTCTGACCCACTCAGGTGGTGGAGGAGCAGTAGGCACTTGCCCATGGCCCCAGGCAGATGCCATGTGGCTGGCCAGCCGGTGCCCATGTGGGGCTGGATTAGCCCCAGCTTGCAGTTGTCTCCCTTTCTCACACAGCTATCAGGTCAAATTAACCTTGGTAGGTGTCCCCTACCAGTTTTTAAGTGTCGGACAGGGAGGAGGTTGGCAGATGCACACGCAGAAGGCTCTGTCTCTCTTCATGGCCGTTTGCCTGGGCTTTGTCAGCAGAGGAGTGTGGATGATTTCTGCTGGCAGGGGGACCGTCGGCTGGCCACCTCATGTCACCAAATTCAGACCCATCCTACAAAGATGCCCTGACAAGCAGTAGTGGTTTGTGACTTTCACCGCTGTGTGACAGAGAAATCCTGTTTGCCAGCCAGATTGGTCATCTAGGGAGTTCTGCTGCTTGCCTGGAGCCTGGATCCATGGTGTTGCAGGAAGGCTGCCATGGTGTTTCTGGCTTTCTGACTGCTTCTCTGGCAGCTCTTCTAGACAGGCATCAGTGAAGCAGCTGAGAAAAGCCTTCAGCACCCTGAAGGTGACTGTAGAGCTCCAGGAGCAGAGGTGAAAAGGACAGGTGTCTGAGTGGCACGCTCTTCTGTCTTCCAACATAATCCTTGATTTTAATGAAAACTTACTGGGAAATAGCAATCCTATTGTGCAAGAAGGCTGGGGACTTTTAAAAAAAGTCCACTTGATTAGACAAAGAACTTCTTTGGGAACTGGAACTCAGAAAAGGCAGAATGCAGAAAGTGGAGCATACAAAGGACGGGTGTCAGAAGAGGGGTACAAAAACATAGCTTGGTGGCATAGCAGTGAAATCAATAAAAAGAGAAAAGGTCAGTTAGAGCTCAAACTAGCTCAAGTAACAAGAAAAGATTCTCAAAGTAGATCGATAGCAAAGGGAAATCGGGGAAAGCAGTAAATACATCAGTGAATAGGAAAGATAAGCTAGTATATGATGGTATAGAAAACTGAAGCATTGAATGTTTTATTTAGCCAAGCTAAATTATTTAGCCTTTTCACTCACCTCTGTATATGCCAGCTTTTTCTGAGAAAGGAAAGCATGGCCAACAGCTGGAGAGAGAGCAGCAGATTAGGACCTACATGGAATGGCTGGATGTATGCAGAACTGGATGGGAGTTGCTGAGGGAGCTGAAAGAGACAACTATAGTAAAACTGTGCAGCTGGAGGAGATCCCTAGTGAATGAAGAGTTTGACATTTTACCTGTTTCTAAAGAAGCCAACAAGTAGCATCTGGGAAACTATAGGCCAGACAGCTTCAATTCATGGCCTGGAAAGATCATGGAGTATATAGTCATTTCCAAACACACAAAGAACAAAAATACAGTCAGAAACTGTCAGCATGGATTAGGAAGGGCAGATTGTACTTGACTCAATTTATTGCTACTTTAGATTAAATGACCTGCTGCAGGGGTGAGGGAGAGCAGTAGTTACCTTGAATTCAGAATGTATTGCTTTTGCCACTGGCTCACACAGAGGTTTCATTTGGAAGCTGAAGAATTGTGGGCCAGGCAAGTGGAATTTTAGATGGTTTGAAAATTAGCTGCTGAAAGATGAGTGATGTTTTGCATCCAGTTGGCAGCCCTTAACAAGCAAGACACTCTAGGGGATGAGACCGAGACTGGCACTATTAGCATTTTCATCAACAACCTGAGTCATGAAGCAAGATGCAGTTTGTGCAAATTTGCAGATACATTAAATTAGGTTGTTTGACATGCAGAGTGGTAGAGTTTCAATGTAGAGAGAGTCCAAAACATCTGAGAACTGGGGCAACAGAATCCACCTGAAGATGACTTAGGAGAAATGCAAAGTTCAGCACCTGGTACAAATTAACCCCTGATGTTATGTTGAAGTGAGGATGAGGCAGAAATAAACTCTCATGGTAAACAAGGCAAATCAGACACTGGGCTAGCTAAAAGCAGTATTTCAAGAAAATATTTTACTCTCTCCACTTGATGTTTGTGCTGCTCTCTGAAATTCTCATTTTAGTTTTCAGCACTTCAAAAGTAGGTAGAAATGTTGGAGAGGGATCATTGGGAGGCCTAGCAAAGTTATGGAGTGCTTAAGGAATTTAGCTCCAGGAGAGGAAGTGACAGAATTGGGCTTGTAGATAGTCTGGGAAGGAGGAATCTGAAGAACAGTCAAGTAGCAGCCTAAAACTTGTTGAAGGGCACTTCCAAAGATGTTAAAGCGTATGTCCTGGCAGTTCAGATGGCATGTTGGCAATTTTCTTGATTATTCTGCTCCTGTGGCCAAGAAGACTGACAGCTAATACCTATTTCAGTGGTGACTAGAGTAAATTTTTTGTAATTGATGTCTTGCATTATTTTGCTAAGCTAAAAATTGTCAGATAACTGTTCTGATTTGGGATGGTTGCTTTTTAATTGCTGTGCTTGCTAGTGCAGTAAGCTGAAGAAGAGCACTGTCAAGTTTGAAAATTAGGGTCATACGTCTGCTTTTATAGAAGTTCTGTCTGAAATCCTGGTTTTTTTTTAAAGCTGAGGTATTTGTAAAAACATTTTCTTACATTCTTTAGTACCAAATAGAATCAATTCTCTAAGCAACTATATATCTAATGATATTGAATAAACTATTACAGTTACCATTGCAGTTCATAAATAGCAATAGTTGATACTACAAATTGCAGGAAAGTTGCAAGAAGTGATATTCTTGATGACTATCTGGATTGAGGAAAGAGAAGATATAATTTGATTTTAAGCTAAGTTTTTCTGTGTAAGAATGCAGCTGAAGGGATAGTTTTCAGATTTTTCTCTTCAGTTCAACTATCCTATTGTCACTTTATAGATTAATTGCATAGCTTAAAAAATTAATCAACTCTGTTAATAATGAGGTAAGTCATAAATAAGACTCAGTAAATGTTATACATGTCTATGTTACTAAGGATCCTAAATCTCATGGCTTCAGCAAGATAATTAATATGTGATCTTCACAGTCTTTTGGTGTATGATAATTTTCCTTTTATAACACAGATTGTGTTATACCTTTAGCCAAAGGTTTACATGACTGCTTTCAGTATTCTCAAGTCAAAATAATGAGATCAATTTCAGTTTGAAGTTGACAAAGAATCTCAGACCCTCAACCCTACAAGGACTTATTCTTCCTACAAGGAATGGGAGAAACACGTGAAAGCTGATCGCTGTTTACAGTAAAATTTGGGAAGCTTAGGCTTTCCCATTCCAAACACTGATGTAGAACTGCCTCTTCCCTACAAAAGGAATGATGAATTCCAGAAAATACTGCATTACCTTCTGATTTTTCTCAGTTTGTGTCCTTTTTCGTGTGTCCCCACGTTTCAAATTGTGGAGTTTGAACTCTCATCTTACTGGGCAGAGGATGATCTTTATACTGAGGTAGTCACAGGGTGCCGTATGGATTTATTTTCCTAAATTTTGCTGAATGAATAGCAGAGCAGTTTCTTTTGAGACTATTCAGACTGTGCCTGGAGGAAAAGAGTGCAGAGCTGAAAACAATATTTTTTAAACAAAAAGAAGGAGCTGATTTGTTGCATGATGACTTCTACAAGCCAGGAATGAAAAAACACACATTTTCAGCCCCCTGTCTTCTTGGGTTACACACATCAGTGTGCTTTGAGTTATCAGTTGTTACTAATGCCACCAAATACATTTTAAAGAGAAATATCATTGAGTGCATGTATGCATGAATTCATATGCTGTTGTTGCTTGCAAGTCTCTATAGTATAGTATACTTTACTATAGTAATACTATAATACATTTTAAACAGCATTTAGAAAATAAAACTGTTTTTTCCCTTACAAGAAGATCTCCCTTCTTTTGTTTTATCTTATTATTTTACCTTTTCTGTCTTCCTTAATCAATAGGAAAATGAAAAAAAACTTAATTATTTCAGTGAGCTAATTCTGACTAAATCCTGTGATGCAGAACAGCATGTGAAACTACTTGTGCCCATCCATTACCCAGAGAGGAAAAAAAACTTAAAAGCCCATATATCATGGATTATATTTTGCTTCAGGCATTCTCTGACCTACTGTATTATGATTTGGCAGCTACATAAAAAAATTAAAAGCTATTTGGGTTCTTACCAAATACATTATATAAAAATAGAAAATACCAGTAATTCAAGCTGTGGAATAGCTTTTAGATGGATGATTATTCTGAAGATTTTAATAGTCCAATAAGAACCTAATCTAATTGCATGTAGAAATGAAGTTAAATATTTTCCAAATAGGTTAGAGAAAGGGAATTGCATTTTGGCAGTGTGGTATGACACCCTTCTTTCTCACTGTGTGCAAGCATTTGAAACCTATGCAATTTTGACTAAACAAATGCCTCCCAAAGGAAATAAACATAACTAAACGATTATGATTTCTCGTTGCCTTCTTAGTGAGAGGATCACTGACTTTACTGCAATGACTGTTCTGTGTATCTGGAAGAACCAACTCTTTCTTTGTTTCCCAGTTGTGGTGGGGTGAAGGCAGGTCCCTGTCAGGGACATTTGGGACAGTTGCATGAACACTGACTGACCCCTGCATACTAGCAGTGCAAGGCTGGAGTTGATAAGGACGAGGAATGCTTTTGCTAGTTGATGTATCCTTCAAAACATTTTGGTGCCTGTGGAGCAGATCCTGATGGAAGAGGGCTACAAGGGCTGTCAGGGACTAATCCCGTCCTCCATTCAAATTCTAAATGGAAAGTACTGGAAACAGTGTTTCAGGTCAGAGGTTTGTGGTAACAAAGTGAGTCTTGGAGAGAGCATTTGACTTCCAGATGTTTGTGGTCTCTTTGATCTTGCCGCTTCTTCACTTCTTTCAGGCCAGTAGGTGAAGCTCACACCTCTGCCCTGTGGAAGGTGACACAACTCACCTGAGTAAGCTGTGAATCTGGATATGAAATATTCATACTGGGAATACTAAGTACAGGGCTAGGAGATGATTGGTGGGGGAGGCTACAGCTAGGGTGATGGCAGCCTTATCCCTTGCAGTTCTAAATCAACTCCTTCTTTAGGAAAACTTTCTCCTGATCCTTTATTTCTGAT
>VZTY01006502.1:178608-262235 GCA_013400935.1 Turnix velox | reverse complement strand
ATAGTAACTTATCAGTACCTGAGGGGGTCCTACCCAAAGGCAGGGGAAGGACTAGAAACAATGGATGTAAATTGGAAGGAGGTAGATTTAGACTTGACATAAGAAAGAAATTCTTTACAGTGAGGGTGGTGAAGCACTGGAACAGGTTGCCCAGAGATACTGTGGACGCCCCCTCTCTGGAGCTGTTCAAGACCAGGCTGGACATGGCACTGAGCAGCCTGATCTAGTGGGAGATGTCCCTGGCTATGGCAGGGGGGTTGGAACTTGATCCCTTCCAACCCAAACTATTCTATGAAAATTAAAACAGGTTCATATCAAGTTTATTCCTGCAGGTTTATTGCTGTCTTGCATTAGGTAATCACAGTTAAAAAAATGAGCAAATCTACTTTTAAAAGACATCCCTTAAATTGTATCTTATATCCTGAAAAAACACAGTTGTTGTCAATGTTTCTGGGAGACTGAATCAAATAAAAAAGATTTTTTTATGAAAAGTGGAAAAGGTAGGCTTCTGTAAATGGGAATTTGTGAAATTTGTTTTAAATAAGAAACACATTTTTCTCCATACAAGGTTATCACACCTGCTACTTTTTTCAGTCACACTGCCCAAACTTTGTTTTTTTCCCCATGTTTTTTGATGTTCATCTTTTAATTTCTCCAGTTACTCCCTTAGGCCCTGCAAATGGGTGAAGAAATCTATGATGGAAGTTACAGAAAGAAATTGCTTTTTGCATATATGAAAGCATGCCCTTTATAGAATATTTTCAAGAGGTCTTTTATCTGATTCATGTGAGAATGCAGTGCCCTGGAAACATTTAGCTACATGTGCAGTATTATTCTAATATCTGCATATCTCTGCAGACATTTTTATTTATTAGTTTATCCACTGTTTCTTATGCACATGATCTCTGTTGGGGAGCAAATTAACATTTTATTTTTTTCTCAGCAGGCTTAATGACAAATATTTGCATTCTGTAATTCTGTTTGTTTGTGACCCAGGGTTAGATCATATAATGAAATTAAATTCTATGATGTAAGAGAATGATGCTCTGTATAGGCTGTCAAAATTTTATGCATAATGCAATGCATAGGTAAATATTTCTATCTTTACCTGCAAAAAGGAAAAAGTTACCCGCCAGTTCATAAGCACTACAAATGTGAGCTTTTTTTGTTTGGGCTGTGCAAGATACAAGCTTTTGACATGCATTCACCCTTTTAGAACAAGATTGACCCAAGTCAATATTATTTTCTGGAAACAACTACCTGACTCTGCAAAAGGCTATTCAGCCTTTCTTCCATTAGGGGATTTTTATTATCACAAAAAGCCCCAAAGAACCATTCAATATTTTTCTTACTTCTGGAAAACTTAATCTGAAGTCTAATCTCAGTCTGGACAATGATACATCACACTTACAATATTTGTATAGAAAGTAATTAGTGTCCTTTTAATTCCAAACTTGAATGATTGCTGACAAGCCCAGTAATACACTTGGAAATTTCAGAGGCAGTGGTAGGATTAGTTCAAGCTGCTGAAGGAAGATGAGATTAAATGAGAAAAGTTGTGGGAAAAAATGCAACAGGAAAGAAGTTCAGTCAAAAAGTATTAATAAATGAAGAAGAGTAGATGAAGGTTGACACTAGAAATTTCCTGCTGTCATTTTCTCTTCAGAGGGTGAAATAGAAGACTCCAGTATGGATCAGACTCAAACTGCAGAGTTACACATACTGGCATTTCGTAATGGCTCCTTAACACTCCATCTTTTTCACCTCTCTCCCTTTAGTTTTAACGGATTTTTACTAGCCTTTGTGATGGCAGGAGACAGGACATTTTACTGAAAGCAAATGTTTCATATTAGTAATCTGAATCATGTAATTTTGAAGCCAGAGCTTTACTCCTACTGCAGGTGTTCTTTCTAGGTTTTGTGTCCTTTTAAGGTTTGTCTCATGGTCCCAGCTCCTCTACAGAAAATGGCATACTGAAAATGTGAGATTGCCTTTGGTGCCTCTTTGAGTACCCTTTCACCTTTAGCTGCCTGATCTGTAATTGTAAAAGGCATGAAAATCAATGTAAGATTCATGGGACCATCAGGCATTCATTTTTTTACTGTGGTCTGAAATTTTGAATATAGCTTTTGCTATATTCGAGCTATACAAAGCTATTTGAACAGCTTTGCTATTCATCTGTTTAATCTTTTCAGCATTAAATGCATTTTTTTTCAATATTCACTTTGCCATCATTATCACTAATCTTTTTTCCCATCATCTTGAGTTGGTTTATCTTTTGAAAGAACATTTCTTCCTCATACACCTGGAAATAAATGACATATGAGAATCGGATGCTAAAATTTAACAAGAAATGATGCACACCTGGATGCAAAGGTAATAAATCCAGTTCATCTGGACAGATGAGAAGCAGATGTTAAAGTTCCCTTGGGATTTGTTTTTTTTGTCAACTAAGGAATATTACAGCTTGCTGACTGACTGTAACATGTCCATATTATTTTTGGCTAGTTTGCTTGATGTGTGATGTTGATCTGAATTGATGTTTCTAAACAGACCATTCCCATTGTCGATAATTCAGATGCCAGTGAGCAGTCTCGGTATGGCAGACTGCATATGCTAACATTTAATGTCAGACTGAACTTGCTGTGCTGTTTAGCAGAATGAATCACCATAAGGGAGAATGGCTCCCCTGGTGTATTGTGCCATATGTTTCATGGTGTAGCGAGTAAAGAATCCAAAATGTTTTGCTCACATCTTGCAGTGCACTTCTACCATCTTCTCTATCTTATGCTGTGGCAACTTCAATAGCAAAAGTGTTGCCGAAGTGTAAATCAAAGATACACTGCTGACCATAGCGAATCATAGCTGTGTTTTCATTGAAAATCTCAGATTCACCTAGTCAGAAGAACAAGAGCTATGTGTTTTCAAAACTGAGACAAAGAAAGGGTAGTTAGTTTTACTCCTTCTGGAGCTTTTTTGAGAACAGTGAAATAGTACATAGTATAATTCTTACTGTATGTCATATGTTATAGAAATTGCTATATTGTGTACTTGGCTTCAACTACAAAACCGCACAAATATATAACAACCATTCAATCATTTTTTTTTAGGCTGCATTAATTGGGACAAGTGATTTCCATGATTCGTCTCTTCCCAAGTTATCCATTATTTAAATGTTATTATAAACGCATTGAAATTCTTTCAGCCTTCTTGCAGCTCTCCACAAGAGCAAGCCTAACAAACACTGCTGGTGGAGTGTGCTGATTGACAGTCCTTACCCCAGAGATAGCAGAATTACATTCAAGCTCTTTCCAGTGAAAGAGCCAGAAGAAGTATGTCTGAAATTATCACCACAGTTTACCTTCCACTGTTTTTTTCTTATGAATATTACTTCTGAATTTCTTTTTTCTTAGAGGACAATATGCTTTCAAAGTGATGGCAAGATGCAAATAAGTGTATTGTGGAAGATACTAATGTTTCGCTGCAGACAAAACTAAAATCAAGTGTCACTCAAGTCCTAGGGGTTACTTATTAGGGAGCATAATGTTTGTGCTTGGCTTAAGTCCTATTGTAATTTTTTACATAACAAATCTTCAGTACATGGCATTCACACCCAACAACTCTTGTCCGAGAATTCATACTTGTTTACTCAGTGCTTAGCTGGAATCAGCCAGATGTAATGGTCTGAGCTGCAAATGCAATTTTGGTTAAAATGGCATTCTCTCCTAAAATTGGAGTACACTGGTAGAAAAATGTTTTGCTGTACATGATATTAGCAGATCCTGCCTGCAGGGTGGGGTACAAGCAATACAGGGATCCAAATTATCTCTCACTTCTTTGCTGTTGGGAGATACTGCTGGTAGTTAGAACTATCTATCCAAGTATAACTGTTACTGATAGTTTTCTCAGATCCACATGCCCAAAATCTAAGGGCTGGTTTAGTACACTATTGCAATTAGATACCCAAATCTGATAAAGATTTTTGCACTGCTTTAAAATTAAAGGATTTTGAAATAATCCTTGAAAACCTATATTGCTTTTTCTAAGCTGCTTTTCTGAACAAGTTTATATAACTACACTGTATCTTTTATTTGTCCATGAAGGAATGCTGTCTTCTGCTGCAATTTACTGTGGCTGATATGATTTCCACCATCATCTCAAGTATTTACTTCTGATAATATCACTCATTTTACATCTCTTATCTTTGCAAATAATCGTCTTTGTTCCTTAAGTATCCTTATTGTCTCTTAATGGTCCTGCTTCTTTTCCTTCTTAACTCTTCCCTAAAGGGAATCACTCCTAAAGGGAGTGACTGATTTACTTTGCTTTTTTCACCGCTTTGTTTCTAGCTTTTGTCTCTTCCTCTTTGTTTGGCCTGCAAAGCCATTGTGGGGAAAAGTGCCAAGTGAATTTCTAAGTGTTTCTTGTCTATATCCTAGCACTTATGTTTACTGTTTGTTGACTGTCATGGCTGAACTCCCCTTGGCCATGTATTTGGAATTTCTAATTAGTTTAATGATTTTCATGCACTCTTCATTAATGCAGGGCAGATGAAATTGGGTCTTATGCAAAGCTTCATTCGTTCCTCATGGCTACAACATTACATTAATCTTCTGTGGTGCATTAATCTTCTGGCCTTGCAAATCTTGCGTGAGTTTAGATGCATAGGTGTGGAGAAGAGGTCTTCAAATATAAATAGCAGCTACAGAAAGGGGGAGAAGAGAAGAAAAAACAAAGAATATAATCTGTTCTTTCGAGATCTGCACTCTAGACCTTGCTGGGTCAAATTAAGTCTGTAGCTTCCATGTTCTTTTCTTCTTTTTCTTTGTTATTTTTATCTTTACTATCTTTATTTTAATCCTGTCCCTCAGTTTTTATTGTGATTAAACTGACACTTGAGCAGTGTTCTCTGTTTGTTCCTTAGGGTTTCATTTGAATAGTTTCTAATTTCCATTTCTTTCATTCTTGAGTGGTAGAATGGTTTCATCAGGGTTTTACCCCTTCTCCCACCACTGTTGCCCCATGTTACACATATTCCTCTATCTTGCTTCGTGGTTCTGCTTTCTCCTCATCATGTTCTCTTGATTCCTTCCATTCATCTGCATATATGTTGTCTACCTTTTATCAGTCTTTACCAGAATTTTTTTACCTCTTTCTACCATATCTTGTCAGGATTCCTCTATGACCCTCATAGACATTTTGGATTGACTAGACTGGGCATCAGTTTCCAATCAATGGTGCCAACTACCTTTCATTTCCCTTGTCATCAGTCCCACTTTTTTAATCTTCTCTGAAGCTAGACTGGACACTCTTTGGGGAAGGAGATTGATGGACCTATTTGAACATCTAATAGAAAAATGCCTTGGTGCTCAGTGAAGCTTCACCTTGCAGCAGCATAGCATTAGTACAAATAAATAAGAGTTTTCAATATCTCAGTGGTCCTAATTGCTCTGAATCATACAAGACAGGACCAGCTTTGTTTTTTAACTCGCCTTTCTTCTTCTGACGGAGAAAATAAACAGCAAAAAGGTATTTCCACAGCTCCAGGAAAAGAGCTCAGTTTTCCATTTGTTAGCTGGTACTTGTTCTTTCATTAACTAAATGAAATAATGTGCTATAGATTAAAGGGTCTTATCTGTATTTATGTACTCAGAGACAGTCAGAGATGAATTTATATTTAAATAATGGAATATTCATTAATATGTGCAACAAAGTACATAGTCATTTTATATGGAAGAACCCAAACAATTATCATACTCAATATCCTATTTACCTTACTGTACTGTTTGAAAATTATTAAGTATGAGAGAGGTGCAAGACCTCACAGAACTTTTTCCCAGAGTCATGATTTCAAAAGATGTGTTTAAGGGGTATATCCTCATCCATTTCAAGGAAAAACAGTAATGAGTATTTTCTGTGGTTCTGAAATTACCAGGCAAGGCAATCATACTGATAAGACCACAGCTAGAAGGAGAGCATTAGGTACTAAATACAATGAATAGCAGAAGAGACTTGCAAGTCTGATATTCTGGTAAAAAAATATTTTCTTTTAATCAGAAGTGAAATAAAAAGACAGTTTGTTCTAATTTCTGTGTAGTTTTAAATTAATTGCAGAAATTAACTTGCCCTTATTTGTTGCCAGTCTATGCAGATTTAACAGTTCCAAGCACTTCAGTGTTAATTTGCAAGCTAGATCTGTCTGTGAGAGACTCAAGGCTCTTTCTGGTTGGAGTCATGAGGCAGTGTCTGCTGCAAAGAGTTCTTTCTTCTTCCCCTACTCTGTTGTAATGAAGTCTTCACTACTTAGGAAATAAGCTCACTTCTGTGATCTGAGAGCCTGTGATTTCTCATGAAGCTACACATCAATTAGCTGTGCTCAGAAATGCAAAAAAAATAATTTCAGGCTTTTTTCTGTATAGTTAGACCCAATGCACTTAAATGAGCACATATTTGTCCACCACCCTAGTGCAGCATCAGTAACTTTGATGAGACAAGGTCCATGTCCCCTGGAGGATCTGTGGATAACTATAAAGTATGTCAGACCACAGCCTTGGAGCTTCCTGGTGAATGAGCTCAGCATCACTGAAGTTGTGGATTACAACAGGAAATAATGAGATGTCCTGGCCAATCCAGGACCAAAAGATTTTCAAATTCACTCACTTTATTTTAACCTGAAATGGAAGGTTTCAGTTTTCTTCCAGAAATTGTCTTATTGAGTTATACTATTAGATGTGTTTAATTGCAGTTAAGGTGGTTGGTATGCACTTCTTAACTGTTCTTTCCTTTGGTGTCCATAATATAAGTAAATAAAAATTCTCTGGCCTTGGGAATGTCTAAGTAATTCTGTTTCATAGCTTTCACTGAGCACTGGAAACTGCCATTCTTGCCAAAGGTTTTCATACTGCATTTTCAGTACGTAGCACTGGCCTGACCTTAATCTGACAACACTGTTGCATCCACAGTGATTTTGCTTTTCTGCATCTGGTTTTTACCTTAACATCTTAGGATGTGTAAAAGTCTCCTTCAAGAAAACTACTTCTCCAGCAAGTATTTCTTCTAATTGCTCACAGTATTAGTATACACATAATGAAAAAGCAAGAGAAAAAGTATCTATTTGAAGCAAATTGTTCTCAGTTGTTTCATGTATATGTCTCCATACACATATATGGACACACATAGACTACATATTCAAAAGCACCGTCTTAGAGAGTGAGAGGGATTTAAAATTATTCTTGGAATTAAAGAAATTCAGGAAGAGCTATGTGACCCTCAGCTTTGCAGGCCTGAGGTTGGGAAGCAGAAGGGCAAGGCTGGAGAAAGCAGATCTGGATGCTGCTGAATGACGAATTCTTTGACTTGTGGAATTTTCATATCTGAGTGCTCAGAATTGAGATGACCTCTTTACAAATAGCAAAAATTTTAGCATTTTAGAGACAATGCATTTTTGATGTACATGGCTATATCCCTATTAAAGCTAACACAACTATAAGAAGTATAGTAGCTGCAATGATCTCATTTGGTTTTTAATATATTTGTACAAATGCATTTAAAACAAACTAACCAATCTCTCAGTGACCAGCAAAATTTTAATTTAAAAGTACAGACCAGATTTTATATTTTAGAAAAATACCTGCCCTTTATTGCTGTGTACATGCACATGAATATACACAGAAATTCACCTCACCCTCCTGCAGTATAAAAAACCACAATCTTATTTTCTCGAAGTTTTGCTATTAAAAAAATGGCTTTAGGGCAGTGAATGCCAATTTTTGTCTCTTGCCAAATGTTTACAGTCAAGATGTAAACCCCTGAAAACAGGGGTTTATAATCTAAACGCTAACACAACCTTAACTAGAGCAATGGGAACACTGTTGCCATAATAACTGCCATTCTCTGGAAAGTATTTATGGCAGAGCTTCAACCCTTCTTACAGCAGAAATTCAGGCCTTTGGCTACCATTGACTGTGGGTAATGGCAGTGAGATCCAGATTCCTGGGGATAGAGCCATTAGTACTCAGAAACTGAAGCAGTTTTAGCATGTCTGTTAAACCTGTTTGTGACCTGGGGATGCATTTGATCCTGAAACCCTGAAGCCAATGGAAGTTCTTTTCAGTGATTTGAACAAGAGCAGGTCTGAGTCCCTTGTGTCCACCAACATCACTTTCTTTTGTTCCTATCAGCACCTTTCAGTAAAACCTGTTTATTTATATATCTGTCTTTTTAAATTGTAACCAGAATATATTTCTTTGCTTCTCAGTTGCAGTTCTGTAAATATATTGAAGGAAAGACTATATAAGATTGTGACCTCTATTTATAAAGATATACTTGCTTTAGATTTTTCCTTTGTGCTTTCTCACTCTTCCCTCTCTTCATCCTTTAACTTCATCTTCTATATCATCTGAAAATTATATTGAAATTTGCTTTTTAAACATGTCAAATAAGGAGGGTGGAAATGTCATATATATATATATTAAAATACTGTATAACTGAAATGCGGGAATATAATTACCTGTAAGTGAACAGGTATTGGAATTCAAGCATTTTTTCATCAATGTATCATTGAAAAGTCTCAAATCCATACATAAAAAATATAATATGAAAAAATTTTACATTAATTCTTCTGATACCTTATCCTGCTAATGAAACTTACTTGTTCCCAAATACACAGGTCTCCAGCACTAGGATTGTTGACATTGTTATGGCTAAGTCTAAGGCTGCTTAGATTTTTTGCAAACTCATATGTACAGCCCACTGCAGGTCCTTCCTGACCCTAAAAAGGCAGGGATTAATTGTTTTTTGTCTAGTATCATCAGATCTTGCTTTACTGATGCCCTGTATCAATTAAATAATCTTTCAGTTTGTCTGCATTTATGATGGAGAGACCAGATCATTGTATTTCACCTCTAGGACTTGTGGCATCAGAAGCTCATTCCTCTCACCTGTTTTCAATTTGAGCCACTTTAAGAAGGAGAACTTGAAAATTTTGGAGGAAAGCAGGGAAGTTCAGGTTTTTGAGTTGCAATGCTGTAAGGAAATATCACATTGCCACTTCAGTTTGGCAGTGTGTCCCTGGTGAATACATGATTGACTTTTTGCGGCCTAGGTAATATTAGAAAAAACCCATTCCATGTTGAGTTAGTTTCAAATTGTAAAATGGGTTAAACAGTGTGTTTTGTTCACAAAGAATTGGTTGTGAGAGCATCAGACTCCTAATCTAAGGATCAAAGGTTCAAGTTCCTGTCCAGGCTTGAGACTTGTCAGATTTGGGCCTGGTGATTTGACTTGGTGATCTGAAAGGTCCCTTCCAACCTAGATGATTATGATCTTATAATATAGCAAATATAGTATGAGAATAACATTTCTGTCATGTAAAATATTCTGAGTCTTTGTAGCCTCATGGGAGTTTATATACAAAAGTCCAAAGGACTGCACACATTTCAGAGCATTGCTGCAGCTCTGATTTTTAATTTTGGAATATAACTGTCATTTGTAATAACACTTTACAACTTACTGCTCCACTGCAGGGTAAGATAAACATGAAATTGCCTCAAACCAAGGATGTATCTGTTCAGTGCATTAAGAAAAATGCTCTCTTTAGGAATGCCATTTTCAAATTTCATGTCAGCATGAAATTTACCCTTAATGAGGAATTCCTGTCTTTTTATGGAGTCTACATTTTTTAACAATATTTTTAGTTCTCTCAAAAATAGATTTGAGTATTTAAGTTGAACATTTTCTTTCCACATAGTTGTAAGGAGGATCACAATTAGCATCTGAGTTTGCTGCTTCTTTGTAGGTGAGGTTCATAACGACATTTCAAGGGTGAAATTATCTAAGCTGCTGGGAAATGTTGAATACTTTTGAAGCCCTGTGTTTCCCTAGGTTTTAATACTTCGCTGCAGCTGCAAGTGAGGTACTTTTTTGTATGCAGTAACTGAGTTCAGGATCCAAGATGATGTTCTGAATGTAGAGCATAGGCTGATACTAGTTTCTTATAAACCATTCATCTTATGCCATGTCAGTCTTACACTTCTCCCTTTGAACAAAGCTCTCATGCAAGAAATGGTGCAAGGACTGGGGCCAGAAAGAAAGACGCCAACTGTGAGACAATGAGATGTGTCCATTGTGGAAACAGGAAAGTTCCTATGTTTCAGTTTTTCTTCCAACATTGCTAATACATTTTATCCTAAGACTGTTACATGGAAAATACATATTCTAAGCAGACCCTCGGGAAAGAACTATTTTGGTTTCCTCTCTTCTGCAGCAGTGTTCTGCCTATTAGATTATAGAAATAGACTCCCCTTTGCAATATTCTTTGCAGGCCAAACAAATTCCACATTCCTGTCTGCACAGAAACAGCACTGCTTCAACAAAAGCCATGTGGCCAGGGCACTCTCTGAAGATGGGAGTTATGGATTTGTGTCCACTCAGACTGGTGAGACTGTTGTTCTTCATTTCCCAAGGCAAGTACTGTATGCAGAATAATATGATTTCAGCAGGATGTGGAATACTGTTGTCAGGCAAATATTTGAATGGGGCTGAATGCCATACTGTAATGCATTCAGAGTGCTCTGCACAAGTTAAACAGGTTTTGAAAATGGCTACTGGCTTGTGTGCTCAGGGGTGTTGATACCAGGTGCCTTGTTTGTGTGTTCCAGATGAATCAGAGGATGTAGAAGTCACACTGCTCAACTTAGATATGATGGAAACAATTCTATTTTCATGCCAGAGCAGAATCTAGATAGCTGCAATTAGTTCTCTTGCAATAGGTATTTCTCTATAGCCTATTAGATGTCTAAGTGGTTGCTTGGAAGAAAGTTGTGATTGTTTGTGGCTTGCTGTTGTGAACAAAGGCAAACAATTTTCATCTAAGCAGTTCTTTAGAAACATGAAGTCTTTTGAGCTCTGCTATTATTAAAAAACTTGTATGAGGTTAGGAAATTATTAGAGGGGGATTGATACACACTATGACTCATGAGGCATGACTTACTGAGCAGCTTATTCAGTAAGACCACCACAATTTCCTTAGGGTCCATTTTATTTTACACATAACAAGGAGAAAGAATAATACACTTTTCCATTTTTCAAATTTGTTTAATAAATATAACTTAAGCTACTGAAATGCTGATTAAGAAGTTCAGAAGGTGGCGTTAAAAGAATCCAGTAGACTTTAAACAACTTAAAACCCTCTTATTTTTATTTTAAAAATTAATTTTTCCTGCTTTTATCAGGATTCATTACAGTCTAACTTCATCTCTGAATCTTGATAAACTGTGACAGCTCCCTAGTTTTCAACACAGAGGTTAGAATAAACAGCCAAGTGTGAAGCTCACTATGAGTTGCTATGAAATTTGTACAAAGAAAGAAAAATAAGCATTTTTCCTTGGTCACATCTGGGATTCTGCAGCATGAGCTACGTTATATGCCTGATCCTTTAAACTCAAGTTTGTAATTCTTGTGTTTTTACAATGAAATTGCACATAGGGTATTTGCATTTTAAAATCAGATTATATCCAGACCACATGAAGGATGAAAACTGTTTGAAATCAGCCTGTGAAATGAGTTCTGCTTTCATGAGACATGCAGAGATCATGCTTTGCATCCTATGTTGGGTCTATGTGGAAAAGAGGTGCCTGCTGCTAGTTACTGTGGTTGGGAAAAATAGGCAGCACCACAATGCACCTCTCTGGTTGTTAAACAACTTCTTTGGCATGCCTCTTCATCCAGGAATGATTGCTGGAAGAAACCTGGAGCAAAATGGAAGTAAGCTTGCTGTTGTATTTTGTGAAGACCAGCTTCTTTTGGGAAAGAACTCCTAAATATCTAATGACATGACTCACAGGATAAATGGAGAGCCTGTCCTGTAGCCATATCTACATTACGTGTTTCCTCACAAACTCTTATCAAGATCTATGTATTATCAACGTCTGCTGCTTTCATGCAAAAATACTGTAATTACAGGGTTCCAGAAACTCTGGACACATCCTCACCATTAACAAAACAGAAAAAAATCCACCATGCTGTTTCTCAGGCCAATAGAAAAGGAAATAAGTAAATGACGAGAATCTAACAGCAAAACTAGGGAAACTCGAAAATTGTATGTTATCCAAGACAGCTCCTCCAGAACAATTTTTTCTTTTCAATAATAAAGAGTAGGTCCAGTCAACAGTTACCACTTCTACCTTTCATCCTTGGCTCTGACTCAGTAGGGATCAATGCTATTTTGATCAGTGCTCAGTGTACTATTTTGCTATTTACCCTTTTATGACTGGGCTTAGTGAAGCTATACACAAGGCTCTGGCAAATGCCCAACCTTCTTCACATTTCCTTTTTGCCTACCTTTCTATCAAAATCTCTCTCTGCCTTCAGACAAGCAAGTAAATCCACTTACTTTTCATTTCCTTTATCCTCAGAGTGCCCAGATAAAACAGCCTCTTGAAGAAAGTTCACAAAACACGTGGTGTGTATTATGTGTCCTCTTTCAATGATATCTGTTCTTTTACTTTGGCACCTCCACTCCAAGCTGTTCATGATCCATAATGAACCCTCTCTCACTGTGTGGGCCTCCGTGGTTTATTTGATTTGGAGAGACCTAGGCTGAATGCTGGCAAGAAATTAAAATATGAATGTAGGTAAAATAACACAGCATTTTTGTCTGTTAAAGAATCTCTCAGGTCCCAAAAAAGTAATGTGAACACTCGGTCCAGGATAAATTTTTGCTTGAAATTCATTAAAATAAGAAATTTTTGGTACTAGCAAAAGAATGGTTAAATATTAAGGTTTTTACACAAATCTACAAAAGCATGGAAATGCCCAATTAAGGCAGAAATGCACCATATGGACTTGGATGTGATAAGCAGTGAGCAAGCTGTTATAGTGACACCCTGCTGTGGTTAGGTGTGGAACACATTTGTCCCTCTTAGGCTTTATCTACAGATGTTCTTACTTTGTAGCACTGTTTGTTCTACCAGATATGAAAGGACTGAAATAGAGAGGGTTGGTGAGATTTTTTGCTTTTACTTCCTTGGTGTCTCTTATTTTCATATCTGAATTTATAAATATTATTGAACACACTCATATGGAATCACACTGAACTAGAAGCTGTTACCTGCTTGCACACTTTATTCATAGGGTTCAATTAATTCAAAAGAAAAAAAGATATCTACTCTTAGGTGAATGGAAATTTATGGAAAAATGTGATTGTTGCTCAATTTCTTCATCTTCTAAAATTTTATCTTCAATATAAAATCAGCTAAGCATAAATTATTGGTCTTCGTGCCAAGTTAATCCATTGAAATTCTGGATTTTGAGGAAAAAAGGCAGAACCACCACAGGTTGCATTTGGTTATCACTTCCATCATTCAATTTCCAAAAAGGTTTTGTGAAAGGATAGGCTGTTTGTGAGCAGAGGGCTCTAGGAGTGGCCTCAGGGATATGAGAATCAATATCAGTAGCTGATATTTAAGATACATCAGGTTGTATTTCTGCCTGCTTATCATCTAAAATGTTAAGAATGTAGATTGATCAATATTTTCCAAGTGATTCTGCCAAGGTGGCAACAGTTTTTCCTAGTTTATATAAAACTTTGTGGGCATTGTGCTGACATTTATGTGTTAAAACAGTTTCCACCTTCGTAAGAATCTTTTTGCTCAGCATATCCAGACTTTCTCTAGGTTTTGTGTGTTGTTTTTTTTTTGGGGGGGGGTGTTATGTTTTTTTTTTAAATTTTTTGGTGTGTTTTATACTCAATAGCTGGCAAATACCATTATACTAGGAGCTGGAAGTAGCAACATATCTTCCTACTGAGTCTGTCAATATTTTTCCCCCCAAATATCTGGAGTGGGCAATAGACTGTTGATTTTCTCACCTCATCCTGTGGTTGAATTTCAGGTTTTTTGACTCTAGAAATACCTAGTTCTCTGCACTTCTCACACAATTTCTAAGGTCTGCAGACATGTGATTGTTTTTGGCCTACTTCACATGCTTTTTACAGTTCCTAGTTTAGAAATAAAATGCTAGCCACGATTTGAGTATCACAATTAGCAATGCTTATTGAGATATGATATTAAATGTGCCCGTTGATTAAAAAAATATATAAATATCCTGGCATCAAAGGAGTTTAATTGCCTCAATTTATTACTTAGCTCCTTTCCTATTCAGCCTCCTCTTTGTTCTCATCCCCTAAAAACAAATTCCTTGACAATGCATGGATTAAGTTCCAGATTTGTTTATAATTTTCCCATCTTACAAACTTAATAAGCAGAAGAATATAAGCGGAAACTAGTGAAAATCCTATAACTATTTTAAGGAATGTTTTCTGCTCACAAAATTTAACATGAAGGAAGTCGAAAATCTCATAGAAACAAGATATATTAAAGATTTGAAAGTCAGATGTGTGCACAGTTTTAGATATTTGGTAATCTTGGAATTTTTACTCAAAAATGAGAACAATAAGTTTATCAAAAGGGTAAAGTGTTTTGTATACAACTATTAATGTGTGTTTGAACCAGGAAAGGTAAACATATTTAAAGTGATATAGGTTCAAGGAAACTTAAAAGAAAATCCAAAACAACAAGAATAAATTCTGCAAGTTTTGGCTAATTCTGTGTGAATGTCATTCTGATGTTAGAAGATCTCTTCCAACTCAACACATTCTATGATTTTATGGTTTGAGCTGACGCGTTAACCCAAGCAGTGATGGAAATAAAGCGCTCTAACAGATTGCATTTACTGAACTACTACCATAGGTACTCCATATGCCCCTATGTAACACCAAGAGAAATCAGGAGCTGACTGAGAAGCACTTCCTTTGCATATCATCTTTGTGTCTCTCTTTAGTCTCTTTTCTTTTTTCTTATATGTCAGGCAGCAAGAATGATCAGTCTAAAAAAGTCAAAGAACTGGTTTGCATTTATCTTCTTTGTTACCTGGCCTAGTCTCTCTTATTCACAGGGAAAGGAACTTCAAACATGACATGGCAAAGACTTCTAGAATTGTATATGTATGCTGTTGGTGATGAGTATATATTTCTACATTCTACCAAATTCTAACATCTCTTCCAACTCGACAGAATGATAATGGGTACTTAATGAATAGTTGTGTGTGTAAGCACAGGCAGGTCGGGATGATGATGTAAATTATGATTAATGTCTGAAAGAGGCAATTGCAAGATTCTTGTGAGGTTGTCTGTTATTGTGCTTAGAGAAGGAATTGAATAAAAAGAATTGTTATGTAGTAAAATCATGGAAAGAAAATCCAAATGGAAAATTTTGGCCCTCATGAAGAAAATGGCAAGTCTCCCAATAACAGCAGTAGTACTAGGATTTTACATCAAATTGATATTTCTGTGCTGATACTAACTGGATGTATAACCTCAGCTAAATCTGATGGCCTATATGGGTCTCTTCTATCATCATTAAAATGGGAACTACACTGTTCTTTTTCTACTTGTTCAAAGATAATGATGTCCTTGCACAAAATGTCTTTCGTACATCTATGTGATTTCCATAATGGCTTTATAGCTTGCTTGTCCCGAATATCATTTTTTGTTTCCGTTTGAATTTTCCAGTTCCAATTTGTCTCTATGATATAAATACACGCAACCAAAATGGGAATTGTTCACATACTTATTATGAATCAAAACCTTTCCTCAGCAAAGAAAGGTTATCAGTTGAGATTCCTCACAATATTTATGAAGACTTCGTAAGCTGGACTTTGGGCAAGCTGTAGAGATAAGAAGCGGTTTTGGGGCTAAATAGTCGCTGTGGTTTAAGGTACACTGATATCTGACAAATCCAAAAGTAGAAGCAGATTCTTACTCACCGTCCTTCAGATTCTACCTCACAATCTCTGCCAGAGAAGTGGTCTTTGGCAGCCATAGTGTTTCAGTGCCATTTTCAGTTCATGTAGTTCTCCAGAGTGGTGATCTGATGTGAGTTGCATATTGGACATCCATTGAACCCTTAGGATACTAAAGGCAGACAGGAGTTGTTTTGATCAGCAAATCTGTTGCCTTATCCTACACTGCTATTCTTTTTCTGCAGTTATCAGTCGCTTTCTAAGTCTCCCTCATGTGAGGTCCTAATACTTTCCAGTGGTTTAGGTCTGCTCTCCCCCCAGTCCAGGATCAAATAGGCTGGCAACTTTCACAAGCACTAAACTAATCTGAAACATATTTATTAAAGAAACCCTTCAAATTAGAACCAGAAATTATGGTGGGGAGATGGGGAAGGGGTAGAGAAACCCTCGGTGGGTTAAAACTAATTTCATGAGCACTGGAAATATAAAGGAAAGGCTTAAGCATGAGAGAATTTTCTGTTTGCTGCATATTGCAATCACAGGAGGACAATAACTCAGGCCCTCTCAATCAATTCCAATTTTTTATAGTCAGCCATTGTGAAGGATTTTGCGCCCTGATTACACAGCAGCTGCTGAGACCTGAACTTCCTGAAGCTCAGAACAGCTGATCCAAATGAATAAGTAACCAGTTTGCTAAGACTCATGGTACCTGACCTACTTTTCAGAACTTTTCCCGAAGGTGTCACATACCAGTATATAATTCCCCCACCAATCAAACCATGCAGTGCTTTTGATATTGTTCCATACGCAAAACCTTTCTTTCAAGAATCTCTTTTCCCAAAGATCATTTGTATGTTGAGTCATACATCATGTAATAACTTTTGTCTATAATTGCTCCCAGTTGTGAAGCTCTCATATATACTGAAAAATCAAGGATGGGTGAAAAACTAAAGATCAACAAGCAGGTTTGCTTGCTTTTAGGATCCCTTTGACTACACTTTGAAAGTGCTTAAAGGGGTATTTTTTCACCACTTCCTTTTTCCAGCTTGGATTAGAATCTCTAACCTACAGTGATAGATACTATGGTTTTTTGCCTAAAGCTCTGAAATAAGTTCCTGAGGAACGATATTTAGATTTTGGCTTTGCCACAGATCTCCTGGCTGATCCTAGGAAATTTACTTAGGATTGAACCAAATAGAGGCATGTAGAGCTTTTAAGTCCAGTGCTGCAATGTTGAAGTTTTAGGCTCTTAGATCTCGGGGTAAGCTTTAAAGCCTGGAGCTAGAAATACAACTATGCAGTGCACCAAGAAAATCAGATGCATGTGTAAAAATATTAAAGGAATCCTGACAGTAAAAAGGTGAACTATCAAGTTGAAGTGAACAGGAGAATACTAACAGAGGTATGCACTTGTTAATGTTGAACATAAGATTCATATGGAATTTCAGTCCTTTTCATTGCTTCTGGCAGTCATTTTGAGTGCAGTATTCTCTTATAAAGGTAGATGACTGCAACTGGTCCTTGAAAGAAGTGTCCTTTTTCAAAAGGCATCTAATTCCACTGATGCCGATGCTGGTTTTCATGTAATAATAGGCTATTTCGTTCAGCTGAGAGGTGGAAATTTGGATTTTCTTTGGCTAAGCAGGACTAATACATCTCTTATGAAGGATACATAATTTGCCTCTTAGGACATACGCGATTTATTGTACTGTAGTTAGTACCATCCCATGAGCTGTAGAAGTAAAATTCACAGTCTTGGAAGGGGGAGATGTCAACAAATATTCCTTCGAGGTGACTGAATAACATTTGCATGGCATAATTCTCTCTCATGGAATTGGTTGTTTTGTTGTGTGTTTTAAAAAAAAAAATTATTTTTGCTTGGTTTGTTTGCTTTTTTCTGTGTGTGTTTTTTTTGTATTTTTTCAATATTTGTTTGTTTTGTTTTTTAACTCCATGGAGCTATCATTCCTCTAAATGGAGAAAAGAAATGAGCTGTCCATTCCTCTGCATCTCCCAGTGTCATGAGGCTGTCTTTGCAGCTAGGCAAATAATTTGCAGCTATCAAATAATTAAAACAGCTTCAAAAACTGTGCAACAACTTATTTCTATAGCATTTCAAATAAGAAAACAAAACACTTCAGTTTTCACAAAATGCCCTCAAAAAATTCCAGCCTGAGTTTCTAAGGAAGATAACTAGTGGAAACATCCAACATTTGAGTAGTAGATGGTAAACCTCAAAAATCTCATGAGAAGATTCATAGAACCAAGGCACTGGTCACAGTAGTTGGAGCTGGAATTCAGTTTTCTTTGCAATCCACCTTGCCAACTGCTTATACCAAAATGCATTTACTTTGGTTAGAAATTTGTACTTTTAATTTGAAGCCAAGCCAATGGTCTTATCTGCTCTTTAGTCTGATAAGTACTTAAATAAATGGAGAAGAACTGGTTATTTCACCATCAATATTAGTCTTACTGAAACATTCCAGTCTCTGAAACCCCATTTCATTTTCTAGTGAAATGTTATTTCTTTCAATGGATCTCTAGTGAAAGTAAAAATAAGGCCAAGTTTGAAGTCTTTGGCATAAATCAATGTACACAGTTGACTAAAGATGAAGGGATAGCATGGTCTGGCAAAAACATTTGTGCGTGTGCTTCAGTTTAACTTAATCCTAAAGGGACTTAAACACTTTAAATTGGTTGGGTAGATGATTAAATATTTTGAGGAATCAAAACCAGAGTTCCACTGACTGCACCAGATACCAACAGAACAAAATTCTAAAAAGAAATGTTGGACTCTGGCAGAAAACATAAATGAAAAAGGGGAATTAGGACCTAGAAAAAAATAATAAGATAAAAATAATTACTGAATGGATGGGTGTCAAATATTCTTAAAAAAACTACTTAAACCCCACGATATTATACAACTAATTTAGGAAAGAAAAATTAAAAGAAAACAGAGTTAAAATAATTCCACCCATAGTCTGTGGATATTTAAAAATGAAATTAATTTTCTTTGAAATAGTGTGCTAATGAGGGAATTTTGAAATAGTGGCTTTTGGTATAATGTCTATTGACTCTGTGCTTTCATGACCAAATCTGTGCACAATAATGCAAAGCTTAAAAGTTAAGATAAAACAAAGAATTCTGCATTTTATGATTTTGCAGGAAAAATTCAATAATTAGGATAATGGACATTATTAAAGAGGGCAAGGATGTATTTAGTGTTCCAGAAATTCCCATTATCTACACTAAGCCAGAAACATTGCAGCACTGCAGTTGTGTAAGAACTTTATAGATCCAAAGAAATGGGGGAATTCTAATTTATACCTACTTTGATGAAAATGGCAAGAAATTATTTTCCTTCTAGAAATAGGGATAAAAACATTCCCTTACTTTGTGGAAACTTCTTTTAGGTTAAGTATTTTCAGAGACTTAGGCATATGTGTAGTAAAAACAGTTTAGGTAAGGTAGGCAAAGAGTTTCTTGTCCCTAGTTGTTTACTTTTTCCTGCAGTCTGTATCAGGTTGGCCAGAACCTGGAAAGTTGCATTTTTGGTACAGTTACTGTTTCAGTTTTCAGACTCAATACAGAACAGACAATAATTTAGACTTTTCCCAATCTATAAAACTCAAGCATGAAATGTAATATAACAATCTGCACATCTTACTTCCAAGTTTCCTGTGACCCCAGCCAAAACAAATTAAAATCCCCACAAGTAAGTCCAGGTGTTAGTGAGGTACCTGTGTTTGAGACATGTTTTAAATAACACTATAGCAGAAAACAAATGAACGTGACCTAATCGTCTCCCATATCTAGTGCAGGTCACCTCATCCTTTTTCTGAACTCTCAGAAAATAAATCCTCTGGCAGTGGTCAGATGGTGGGAGTGTGGAGGATTCAAAAATTCTTGGATTTGTATGTATGCTCTTTTCATTCTAGAAATACATCTCTATAGTTTAATTTGGATTAGATTTGTATGTTTTAATTTTAACTTTTGGCAGTCAAGGACTGACATGTTGGGCTCAGCTGTGTAATTGTTCTTAGTCTGTCCTAAGGAAGCTAAATGAACTGCTAAAGTCACACAATGCACAATAAGATGGAGTTTTAGAGTCCTTTAGATTTTTAGTTTTTATTCTTCTCAAGTCTGGTTGGAAACAGAAGACTACTCACCGTATTCTTTAAAAGCAAATTTTAAGTATATGTTCATAACCTTTCTTCCAGACTTCTGAGCTAATCCTCAGATGTTTTCCAGCACATGAAGGACAGGAAGGCACTTGGGAGTGGTCAACATGGATTCACAAAGGGGAAATTGTACTAGACTAATCTGACAACCTTCTACAGTGAAATTGCTGGATGGTGGATGAGGAGACTGCGGTGGATATTGTCTGCCTTTATTTCAGTAAAGGTTTTAACACTGTCTCCCATAAGATCCTTATAAAGAAAATGAAGTGTGGTCTAGATAGTCAGAGAGTGAGGTGAACTGAAATCTGGCTGAATAGTTGGTTTCAGACTGATGATCAGGAGCATGATGCCACATTGGAGGTCAGTCACTACACATGTACCCCAGAGGTAAATTTTCAGCCAATAACTTCAATTTCCTTGAAATCATCATGAAGTTGTGCCTCTGTGAAGTAACTGTACACTAATTTTCCCGGCACAGAAAGCAAACAGGAGTAACCAGAGAATGGCGTGCAGTTGCAGAGCTGTGATCTCAATGCAATCAAATGATGTGGTGTATAGCTCAGGCGACTGGAGTACTTATATGGATGGAGAATGGCTCTTTAAGAAGGACAGGCTGGGACAATGAGGAGGAGAAAATTGGCACTGATGGGAGGGGAGGGAAGGGCAGAAATGCATAGAGTTCTTTCTGGGGAGGGATAAAGAACAGGATGAGAGGGAAGGGTTCAGAATAATGAGGGGACACCAACTGAGAAGGCTCTGGGGTGGGTATCTGATACAGACCACCTGATCAGGGAGAAGCAAATGAGGCCTTGTTCAGACAGTTGAGAGAAACCTCATAATCTCATGGAGGGTCTTGAGTCAGTCTGAGATCGGCTAAAGCAATTGCACAGCAGGGCAGAAGCATCCCAGGAGCTGTCAGGAAGACATTGCTCACAAATTCTTAACAGGTGACTGAGGATCTGATTACGGATAAAACTATACTGGAGTTGGGACTTACAAACAATGAAGAACTAGTTAAGGACTGGAATTTCTAGGTATTCTTGGCCACAGTGACCATGAAATGGCAGAATTTAGGATGAACACAGGAGGCAATGAAGTGCAATTGAAATACAGGGTATTTCACTTAAACATAAGAAATTACTTTTCACTCTAACATTGACTGAATACTGGAAAAGGTTGACCAAAGAGGTTGTGGAGTTTCCCTTCTTGAAGATACTCAAAAACCTGACTAGACATGGCCCTGAGCAACCCAGTCCATGTGACTCTGTTTTGAGAAGGTGGGGTTGGGCCAGCCAGTCTTCAAAGATACCTTCTCATCTCACTCTTTCTGTGATTCTGTGACATTACTTTCCAATCCACTTGATTCTGAGATTTCTGAATTTAAGACTGAATTCACAAGAATAAAATACGAGAGAACTGGCACCAAACAAGCGCAGCATCAGTCTATAGACACTTGTGTGTACTACGAGTGGCCAGCTCTCTCTGCCACAAGATGGCACTCTGGAGTAGTTTTATCTTGATCAGATGTCATTGCAATGTTCTGAAATCCTACACCTCTGTCTTTGTGTTGAAGTGGCGCGATAGTTTTCAGTATAACACATTAAAGTGATTCAACGTGCCTTTTCATTTTGAACAGTGGACTATTCTAAGCATGTTGAAGTTAAAAAAAATTAGCATAAATGGGAAAAAAAAAAAGAAACCCCCCAGTTTTTACTGAAGCCTTCCCACTGGGACCTAGAGCAGACAGAACAGGTATAGACTTTTGTATAAGTTTTTGGTGGAGCTGTTTATAATGGAGCAAGTTTTTTAGAATCTGGAAATAGCTGATGAGTGACAATGAGAATCCTACACAAAATTATCTGGACAAATTTAGGGTGAAAAATCAGTGTACATTTATAACATAAAATTGTAATGAATGAAATGAACCAACAGATACTGCAAATTGCAAGAAGAATGAAGAAAAAGATCTACAGGTTCATAAGAGACATTATATTGGCCATTCCATTGATCAAAGGCATGGTCAAATTGTATTCCAGCCTGCCATAACAGATATTTGTAAAAAAAATGGTCTGGATTTGAAAGCTGTATCTAGGATAGAATTATATCTACATTTGAATTTTTATTGTCTACCAATATCGATTACCTGTTCCGACTTGTAATGTAGGGGAAGTTGTACTTTCCTTCCCTTCAAATGTTTCAGAATATAAATCTGTTAAAATATAGTATGAAAATGGAAGTAAAAAAGTAATTAAAACAAAAAGCAATGAAATTGTGAATATCTTTCCTCTTCTGGCAGGCATTGTTACCTGCAGTGTAAACTGTAAGTAAGCTGTAAGTAACAGTCATCTTTATTCTTCAGCACAATGAGTTCTTAAACCATGGTTAGGTTTCTGCTGGGGACACTACATAGTGAAAGTGGGAAATGAAACAGGTCCAAATCTAGTAACTCCAAATAAACTTGCAACAGTTCAGGCTGAACAGATATTTGAAATAATGTTTTATTGTTCATTGCTGGTAAAATCAATTCCTCACAGAAGCAAATGGCAAAATTGGAATGTAGAAAGCAAAAACAAAAAAACCACCAACTTCAAGAAGTCAAGTGAGATTTCACCCCTTTTGACTAAATGAATGGAGGTGAAAATCAGTAAAATATCCAGAAAAGATTCAGTACTTGTCTTATACTTCAGAGCTTGTCATTTTAGAAACTATTCTGGGAAACCTTAGAAGTTGAAATCTTTTAAAGTCCAGATCCCAACTGTATTTGAGAATAAAGTATAGGCTTTCTCCACAAAAATCCCTGATATTAATAAAAAATATTTTTATATAAAACATATGGATACAATGGGAAGGCAACGTTGATACAAGTAGTTTCATCATCTCTGCTGCCATTAACACCAGTTGCATTGTTACAGTAAGTAACTTTAAACAGAACTCCATCAGAGAGCATTTATTAGATAATGATTATGTTAAAGAGGTAGTAATAGAGTAGATAGTGATATAGTATACTAAATAACTATTATTGGTCAAAAAATATAAATTAAAGACATAATAAAAATCAATCAGTAAAACTGAAAGGAACTGGTAGGTTGATGTACTTTACCAGCATCTTAATTCAGTTGAAGATAAATTTATTCTTCAAAAGTGTGCTTATCTGTATGTATTATGGTAGCACTGACAGCCTTCTGCTAAGAGCATGATTCTTTTCCGTCAGGCATGGAACAGAATGCAAAATTTACTAACTGAAAGAAAGAGAAAGATAATGGAAGGGGTGGTCACAGACAACCAACAAAGGTGACATTATTTATCTAAGTGCACTCATTAGATTTTAAATATCTCAAAAACTATAAATTTCAGGGAATAGGCTTCCATTATTTTTGGTCCATTTGTAAGAATTTCCAGTATGCAATTTGCATTGTAAAGTGTTTTATTCATATAGCATATGCTGAAATTTGATGAATTTTCAGTAATTGTTTTTTTACTGAATTCAAGCCTTCAGAGTATTTGCTTTGCTTTGAGACAGCCTTCTGGGCTCAATTTTTTGCTTGCTTATTTCATACGTCAATATGCTCAATTTGCACTGCTTTCACAGCTTACCTATCCTTCATACTTTTAAAGTCAACAGGAGAAGACCTAGGTAGTGATTTTTTTTTTTTCTTCTAGTAAATACGCTAAATACTGATTGAAGTTTGTGAAAGAGGAAGCTACTTATGCATATGATTCACACAGACTGGTTTCCTGAACTAGCTCAAGGTTCCTTGCAAATACCAGATTTAACATGGAGATGGATACACACTTGGAGCTGTTTGTTAAACTCAGCTTGGTCATTTTGTGGTTCAGAATGGTTATCTCCAGAATTTCAAGTTGTTTATTTCAATAGTCTCCTGAAGCAGCCTGGAAAATGATGGCCAGCTTTTAAAGCAAGAAAGAAATATATATTATATCCAGCGCTCCTTCTGGGAGGAGAAGTACTGTATTTTTGTCTTGGCTCTAGGTTTATATTAATTTCATATTATTTAATTATTGACTAGTGCAAGAAATGGAAATCCTTTTGGGATCCAAGTCCTCTGCAGAGTAAAGTCATAAGTACTAAGTTACAGAGTTAGGCTTCCTTTCATCCTCTTTCTCCTCATAATGGAAGCAAACAGTTTTAGGGAGAAAGGCAGAGTGTGCTCTTCTCTCTGTCATCCAGAATGGATGATAATCAGATGATCAGAGCACTGTCTCAGCAGACCTTGGTCTGTGGATTTGTACCTCCATCAGTCAGAAGAGGGCTTAAAATCCAATTCTTCAGCTCTATGAGTGAGTATTCTAACCTCTAAACCACTATACACAGGAGTTGTTTTTTTCTCCAGATAGTTGTCTTTTTCTTTAAAGAAAAAGAAAAGCTACCAAGCAAATAACCCAAAAAACCCACACTCCATTTATCAAGGAAGGAGCCGCTGTAAATGTCTGCTTTCCAAAGATCCTGAGATTTACGTGCTAAGTTGATTAAATGGACCTCTCTGTATTTTGAGCTACACTGCTTGGGTACATAATAAAACACAGTATTGCAATCTATGTAGGTATTCAAGCTTACTTTGAACATCTAGGAAAGGACAATTCCTTTATAATGGCTGTGCAACTCCCACACAATCTCACCCAGAAAACTATTTGCAACAAAAAAAAGTTTGTGGAATGTATTAAAAAAATAAGGTATTTGGTGTTTTGTGTTGATATAAAATCAGGGCAACTGAAAATCTGTAGTAGCTACAAAGATTCACACTAAATACAAAACCACAAGATTCAAAATGATGACAGTTTTTGCTTTGGGTGGATGTATTCTGTTGTTTTTTTAATGGAAATGAAGTCTTTTTATGATGAATTTCATATTACAGTGAGAATCTTTTTTTAAAAAACTGATACTGAGAATTTTTTTTGTTTATATATAACAATCAATTGATTGAAAAAATAACATTCCTAACTGAAATACAAAGAAAGTAACTCCTGGGTTTTTTTTTTTTATTTGGTAGCTACTGCTACTCTTGCATTTTCAGTAGCAGTAGCTTGCCCTGAACATACATTTTTTTGGCACTCTACCCATTGTAAATGAATGGTGCACTACTTCTTCTTCCAAAACAACCTGAGATGGAGTACTTGAAAAAAGTTGAATAACTTACTATATTTTTTCTCACCTTTGCTTTTATCAATAAAGTCTGTGCTGGCATTGCAGGTTCATGATCCTAGTAGAAAAGGTAGACATCATGCCCACCGTCAAGAAAAGCAAGAAGCAGTATCGCAACAGGCTAATCTCAGTTCTTAAGAAGAGTAGGGAACAAATCTTCTTGGAAGCCATGACCGAGCACCTGAAGGCAAGAGGAGATAAGCTGCATAGATTGACAGTGGCAAATCATGCTCCACTAACCTGATAGCTTCCAAGGATCAGATGTCTTATTTCATGAAGGATGGAAGACAGGTGGATGTTTGGATGTCAGATACCACCACAGTTATCTGTTATCCAAATGACTGAAATATAGAGTGTATAAGTGGATAATAAAATGGGGTGGAAATTTAATGGATGAACCTGCCCATGATCAGTATGATTTCTGGCTCACTTCTGGTCATCAGTGATGTTCTAAGGGGTAAATACTAGGGCCAATGCTGTTTAACACTTCTGGTAACAACATGATTGATAAGACAGTATACCTATAATAAATTCACAGGTAATACCAAAGCGAGGGAGTGATTCAGGGACCCCAGGTCTGCTGTTTAGAGAAGAAAGCTTGTGGAAAATTCATGAAGTTCAATGATGCCAATTACAATGTCCTGTGTCTTGGACATATAAACCCTGTTCATCAGTGCAGTCAGAGTAACAGCTGTCCAGCGAGCAGCTTTGCAGAGAAGGACAGAAGATTCTTGGTGAATAAAAGCTGAATGTTGATCATCAGTGTATCTTTGCAGCAGAGAAAGCCCATAGCACCCTGGACTATACAAGCAAGAATCCAGCATAAAGAAATGTCTTAGATTGCACTTGTGAAATCCCATCCTGGAGTACTCTGTCCAAGTTTGAGCTCCCAAGTGTTAAATAAGACACTGGCATGCTGCTTTGAGTCAATTGGAGAGCCATCCAGATGGCTGCAGGGCTGGAACACATGGCAGACATGGAAAGGCTTGAGAAGTGCAGTTTGTTCAGTCTAGAGTAGGGGAAGCTCAGGGGAGATTTTGCCACTGTCTACCACTACTTAGTGAGAGGGCATACAGAAGAAGGAGTCAGAATTAGAAGTGGGCAGGGATGGGATGAGGGTTGACAACCACTTCTTGAAACAAGAAACACTGAAAAATAAATCACCATGAGTGTGGTTGTACACTGGATCAGGGGCTCAGGGATGTGGAAATTCCACTGTTGGAACCATTGAAAGCTTTCTTGGTGAAGCCCTAAACAATCTGATCTAAGATGGCCCTGCAGGTTAGGGTGTAGGAACAAATGATCTTCAGGGACTCTGTGCAGTCTAAATTACACTATGACTCTACAGTTAGATTTCCATGCTGAAGGAAACTCATTCATCATATGAAATGTGTATCACACTGTGGGATCACACAGACTTCTCCTCTCTCTGTTTAGTGTGATATTCTGACTATGCACAGTTTTTCCTCCTGCTTGTGTCATCCCTATATAGTTCAACTACTTTCAGTGTTTTCATCCCTTGAAAAATCTTTCTTAAGGATCATTCCCAGCTTCTTCAAGACAGGTTGTTTGTATAATTGTCTTTCATGATCCTCTAGTTGGTAACATTTACCTGTGAATAAAAAGCACAACTTTAAAGGTTAAAGGTGCTTTAAGCAAAATTTCAGATTTACAAACAAATATACTAGAAATACCACTTAATACCTGAATCTTGGAGAAGCCTGATTTCATTACACAAGAAGTGATTTACATTCATCAAAGCACTAGAGTTACAATTTTAGTTTACATCAGGAATGATTTGTCTTGATTGGAGCTGATTTACATGAAGAATGATTTATATGTTAGATTAAGTTATTATTTGCATGCATAGAAAGTTTCTTTTGAGAGTTTTCTGTACATGAGTACTCTGTAAGAACTTTCTCATTTTTTCTCATTTGACAACTATTCCCACAGGATTGAGTTTTGCAGAATAGGCATGGGCTGGTCATGACTTTGAACATGAGAGTGGCATTAGCATTTTGGTTATTGTTTTACCCTCTAAAAAGGAAAGGCGTATTACATATTACTACTGAAGGTCTGCAAAGAAAAATTAATAAAAAATAGAGACCTTTGAAATAGAGATTACAAAATAATGACTTCAGTTTTAGCAGTGACTTATTGTAGGACAGGAAACAAAAAAAAATCCCTTTATAAACATTTGTTCCTTAGTTTAAATGGATGAGAACTTCCTTTCCTGGGAATTTATTCATTCTCCCAGTGCTCCTTTTTTCTTTAGTTATGCATTAATACTTGATATATGCATAGTGACAAAATGTTATATATTGAGATGGACTTAGAGGTGCTTCTCCTCTAACCCCCTTGGGCAGTAGGAACTACATAGATAAATCTTAGATATTTTACTGCTTTTATGCTACTTGGGGTGTCTCTAGGGAAGAACAAAATTGCAAAAGAAGGAAGAATTATTAAATTATAATGTAGCCTTATTTTCTGATCCCTTGACCTACACATAATGGTTTCAGTTAAAATTCCCATAGTGAGACAATAAGAGCTGATAATAATCAGACTTGTCTTTGACAAGTCATGTGACACATCAGGGCTAGGAAAGGCTCTTGAGACATGCTGAGGGTACTGCATTACAATTGCAGCCTAACAGAGATGAGCCAGGGGCTCCTCAGGTAGTTGTAGTCAATAGGGAGACATCTTAAGAACACCTCAAGGGGCATTCCTCTCATAAAGTTTCATGGTCAGCAAACCAGCTGAAGTACATTTACACAAACACAGGCACCATGGGCAACAAACAGGAAGAACTGGAACCTACTGTGCTGATGGGAACTATGAAATCATGGCCATCACGGTAGGATAAATCCTGTGGCCAGAGTGTAGCCATCGAGGGACCTTGAACTTTAGAAAAGCAAACCTCCAGCTCTTCAAGGAGTTACTAAATAGGACCCCCTGGGAAATGGTGCTTGGGGACAGGGGGGTGGAACAGAGCTGGGAGCTTTTCAAGGGTGCTTTCCATAGAGCACAAGAAGTCTCCATCCCCAAGTAAGAAATACAGCAGGAAAGGGAAGAGACCAGGATGCCTGAGTTGGGACCTGCAGGCAAAACTGAAAAACAAGAAGGAACTGTGCAGACAGTTCAAGCAGGGTCATGTTTCCTGGGAAGAGTACACAGATACTGCCCGCTAATGTAAGGATGAGGTCTGAAAGACCACGGTGAGGTTGGAACTTAACTTGGCAAAAGATGTTAAAAACAACAAGAAGGGCTTCTATAGGTATACAAACTAGAAAAGGAAGGTTAAAGAAAGGGTATCCCCCAAGTTGAGCAAGACAGGTGAACTCATGACAACAGACTTCATTGCCTCAGTTTTCACTGGCAAGCCCTCTCTTCATGACAAAGTTGAAGGAACACTAGATAAACATCAGGGGGAGAAGTCCCTCCTGCCGTGAGTGAAGAAAAGGTCCATGGGACCTAATGAAATGCATCCCAGAGTCCTAATGGAATTGACTGATGTAGTTGCTAAGACACTCCTTGTCATTTCAGTCAGGTGAAGTGCCTGGAAGAAGTCAAATCTGTTCAACCTGGAAAAGAGAAGGCTCCAGGGAGATCTTATAGTGGCCTACCATTATGGGGCCTACAGATGGGACTATTTGCTAGGGCATGTAGCTATAGAATGAGGGGCCCTGGTTTTAAACTAGAGCAGGGTAGGTTGGGTTACACATTAGGAAAAAGTCTTTCACCATGGGAATGGTGTGTCACGGGAACAGGTTGCCCAGAGAGTCAGTGGAGGCCCCATCACTGGAGGTATTTAAGGCAAGGCTTGATGAGGCTTTGAGCGACAGGATCTAGTACAAGAGGTCCCTGCTCACTGCAGAGAGGTTAGACTAGATGGCCTTTGAAGGTCCCTTACTGCCCTATGATTCTCTGATGCTATGATTTTTGCTGTCAGCATATTTATCAAACATAAATACTTAAGCTGCTATCCATAATGTTGTAAAGAGTATCAGTTACACAACTGTAATTCTTCCTTATTAAAACAGGTGCAAGTACAAAATAATAAAAGATATTGTAATATGCAGACTGAAAGGAAATACCTCATTTACTATGAATATTACAGAAACTAAATATTATAGAAAGCAATGATGTAATCATATAGAAAGGGAAAACAGAATAGCTTATGATTCGACTAATACTAAGAGGACATAAAATTTTATTTCTTCTGTGCATTTAATAAATGGAACTAATTTCCAATATCTTCAGCTTGAATATTATTTTTAATAATAACAGATTTCTCTGTAGACAGAGATTTCATTAGTTATTAATGGGACATTTTTTTTACAATAGACTTTTCAATATCAGAAAGAAGCAAGTCTTTTTTGTTCCTCTGGTATCTATGGTTTTATTTCTGTGTCATAATTGCATCTTATTTATTTACAAACATAAAATGAAAATTAATAACCAATACCATTGATGAGACAATAAGTTTAGCTACTACCAATGGAATGTTGTGAAATTTTTGGTTGTGTGATCATTTAATACTGTAATATGTAAAGAACATCATAGGGAAATTAAGTCATTTTGCACAAATGTCTTTTGCACAACATCTCTATAGCAAAAGGAGCACCTAAACCCACTTGCAGACTCACTAACTGGTCTACACTACTCATGATGTCGTAATAATCAGGATCCCACCACATCTGTCTGAGCAAGAAAATCCACTACAATCTTCTGATTCATTTACTGTAACATGATGAACAAAGTAATGATTCCCAAGATTAATTTAAAAAGTAATAAATAAATAGAAATAAGCAGACATAAAATTTTTCAAGAAATATTGGACTTCTGAGATGGTGAATTAATGCATTAAAAAAATTAAAAAGTGATGAAAACAACAAATATTTGTGGCATGGTGTGATACAAAAATATTGATCTAAGTTGAATAAACTAACCTACCTTATCAGCACTGCATACCCTGCATATTAAATTACTTTGATGTCCACCCATCATTAGAATAACATTTTCAGGAGCAGAAAAATTAGTATATCAATTAGCTGAATTAGAAGACATGGATATATTCTTGTCACTTATGTGTATTAACTCTTTAAATTAAAACAAAGGGATGAATACAATAAAAACACACTTTCCTGTATTTCAGTGTGTGTCAGTTACCCCCTCTGCTGTCACTGAAAAGAGTTTGGCTCTTCATGTACCTCATTGTCTCATTTATCCGGTTTTCTAGAAAGATGCTATGGAAGATATTCAAGAATGTCCACACGATGATATTCATCAGCTTCCTCAGTTCTTCTCCTGGAGTTCCCAGCTCCTCATCTGTGACAAGAGTACTGACCTAGTCTGTAGCTGTAGATCAGCAAGGTGAATGGAAGCTGTACCTCAGGTGCCAGAAGTTACAAGATTACAGGCATGGTCATCATGGAAGTCTTGATTTCCCATCCAGATATGCACAGATTCTGCCTTTGCTTCCACTGTTCAGTTTTTCAGGTTCTTCAATCCACAGGGTATTGGAGAACATGCAATAAGCTTCTTTTTCATCATCTCCAGTACTGTGAAGTTTGCCTTTCTCCTCTTGCAGCTCCTTTCCTTGGTGGCAAAGATCATCCATTAAAGAACATTTCCTGCAGGCAAAGAGGCCATCCCCTCTGAGACCTGTCTATTGCATGTCCCAGTGACAGACACGATCACAATGCATCATCATTTTCATAATATAGATATGCAATTCTTCTGGTCATCCCATTCATTAATACTACTGCAAAAACTATTTTGCAAAAAAAATTATTCCCAAGATGACTTTTACTACAGAATTTGTATACCAAATTGAACTTCAAAGTCAAGACCAACAAATATCTCACATTTATCCTCAATTGTAATGCTAGTTGACACTATTAGTTCATTTCTAGTAAGTGCATGTGAAGAAAGGGGAACTCTTCTTAATCAGGTACTGCATCCTAAAAAGAAATGACAAAACCTTTAGGGAGAAGTCATATGAAATTTAATAGAATGAGGTGAGCAGTTTGTTGTATGGAATTTTAATGAAGTGTCTCATTAAAATTAGCAGAAGGACTATTCAGCATCTGAAAATATGTTTTAAAAGAATTCTACAAAGAATTGTAGCAGATATTCCACTTTTAAAGTATCTCACAGATCTTGATAATTGGGAAAAAGATGTAGCAATTCATTAAATGGTTAAAATTTGTGGAAAATACTTTTTTTTTAGTTCAATTTTAGAGCATTTTTCCATAAGTCCTAATATCACCAAGATTAATTTTCCTAATAAGTCACTGCTTTTTGCAGTGCATTAGAGTTGAACAAACTGAATTTACTTAACACCTAATAAGTTTTATCTTCAAGATATATACAAAAGATTAATGATTTTTTTCACTCTTTATTTATTTTGCCTCTTAAAGAAGGAAAATTTGGATTGTATCCCCATTTTCACTGTTGTGAAATTTGGTACTGAAAATATAAAGAACCCTAACTTAACTGGGCTTTTTCCCACCTAATTGTTGAAATGTTGGCGAAATGGGAGATATTTTTTGGCATGTGAAGTCTGGAAAGTAATGCTATGGCTTTTCTAAGTTTACTTTTACCAGTAGTAAGAGTAGCAATATCAAACTCAGTATTTATTTCCCTTAATATTTTCTCTATTCTTAGATAAAATTACTCACTATTTGCTTTCCTATGGACTATTTTTGGTACAGCATAGTCTACATCAGTGTTACATGGGGGAGTCCTATTTAATAAATTTTGCAAAACATACAAGATACTTCCTATTTAATAAGGAAAAAAGCACTTGTTCATAACAGAGGATCAAAGCTCAAGGCATTTCTGGAATGTGAAGCCTTGTGATTCTAATAGTCTAAGGTGATGTCAGTGACGTATATATTGTTGATGAACTGAGCACTAAAAGAGGTGACTTCACCATCTAACTAAGTGCAATTTTTTTCTACTCTTTATTCCACACTAGAAACAGTGTGGACCTGACTTAAGAATAGGAAAGAACTCAGGCAGGGGATGCTATCTTCAAAGGGGAGCAGGATCACTGATGTGGAACTTTCCTCTTTTTGACTGCACCAGTATTACAATGAAAGAGCATTTAAGGATTTCAGGCCACTGTCAGAGTTGTCTGTGGCTTTTGGCACAATTCTCTAGAGAAAAAATACATTTGAATATATAAAATTAAAAATTGGAGAAGGCAAACTCCTTCACTGCAGCTGTTTGTAACTTCCTGGATACTAAAGGCAATAACAATGGTTCTGATTTGATTCTTTTCTTCCTTGTAGCAGTTTGATACCAGACTCCAGTGACTTCAGATTAAAACTAATGGGTGGGAGAATCATCATGATTTTGGCATTCACAAAGCTCTTTATTTTTGCTCCAATTTTAGGTAATCACAAGAGCATCTCTCCAGAAAAAGCTATTGCCTTTTCCTTTGATTTAAAGAGAGAAAGGAAAACCAAATCTAGGAAGTGCAGAGACCACTGATTAGGGATCAGAAATTTCTGCCTGTTTGCTTCATTCTCTCATATTGTGGCCAGCCTCTAGGAAAAATCATCCTGCTCTACCTCAGGGTTTAGTGATGTTATCAGCTGGGCTGTTGCGTGAAAAACTCCGGAAGCTGAACTCAGGTCTTGGCAGATAAAGGATCCTTTTCAGTTTATCTTTCATTTAACTCCCAGGAACTCTACTGCATCTCAATGCACAGTTCTTCAATATATTGTGAGTAGCTCCAGGATACTCATGTTATAGCTGCCCCTGGCGTACTTTCTGTGTGCCTTTGGCATTTGACTGCAGGGTTACGGATGTTGTACAGTTTTAATAACTTTTCCTTTTTTTTAAGCCTCCTTATTCCATATACAATACAAATTTGGGAATTAAAAGAGGTTTATGTAGATGTTCTGAGACAGCAGCTGTTAAATCAATTTTTGCAATTGGATCCATTATTGAAGTGTTATTTGATTATATCTACTGTTTTTCTTATTCTCCATTTCATTTTATTATCCAGTTTCCTTCCAATTTGCTGTAGCTGAAAATACAAAACAGGAGGAAGAAAACAATCTCGCCTTTGTGACACACAGTGAATTTGGCACTGTATGTACAGTGTGTTTTAAGCTCAATTCCCTTAGAAGCTAGCAATTAGCAGATGTTAATGCCCAGTTTGCAAGTGGAAGCAAAGACAAAGACTAGAAGAGAGCTTCAACAATCTGGATATTAAGTAGGAAGGAAAATATTTCCCAACCATTTTACTTTTCTTTGTCTCCTAATGTGGTTGTACCAATGAGGATTCAGCTGAAACAGCTGTGCTGAAAAATCATATTTTTATCACCTTGGTATTCATCTAGGAAAAATACAACTCTGAAACTTAAGAGGAGAGCAGTACAGGGAGCTTTAATATACTAGCTGTGCAACAAATGACACTCAAAATGGATATACTCTGCATTCCAGAGTAGGTGGGAAAATGTTGAACCCCATCATGGGATTAATTGCCTGCTCTTTGCTGAAGGAACAGTTCTTTCTCAGATGAGGCAGCCAAAATATGAGCATCACTGGGCCATCCACATGCACTGAGTGATTCCTTAGAATGAGACCCCTAAGTCTAACAGCTTCTGGACTCCTCTAGTAGCTGCTGTCGTTGAAATTATTGAATTGCTGAATCCCTCAGATTGGAAAGGACTCTGGGAGGTTTGTAATCTAAACTAATGCTCAAAGCCAAGTCAATCCTGAATTCAGATCAGGGGCTTTGTTCAATTGAATTTGAAAACCTATAAAGAGGTTGGGTATCTCTGGGTAAATAGTTTTCAGTTATTAGCCTTATTTTTTTCCCCTTATATTCAGCCATAACCTCTCCCATGTTAATATAAGACCTTTGTCCTATTCTTCTGCTGTGCACCTCGGTTGAGAGTCTGGTTTCATCTCAGTAGCCCCCTATAGACACTGGGAAGATGCTGTTAGATTGCCTGCAGTGATCCTTTTCAAGGTTGAGCAAGTTTAGTTCCCTAAGTACCTACTCACAGGGCAAAAGTGATTCATTGCCAACTAGCCCTCTGCTTTACCTGTTCTAGTTGAATAACATCTTCTCTGTATTGAGGCCTCAAAACCAGATACAATGATCTGAATGTGATCTTAAAAACACAGTGATGCAGAATATTTGCTTTTCCATGTACTGACTCTGTTCCTATTAATGCTGCCCAGAATGCTGTTGTTGTTTAATGTTGCTACAGCCACATGGTTACAAACCATTTTTTACTCCTCCAGGATCCTAGAAATGGCCTTCAAGAGGAGTTGTCCCATATTTTTCCTGAGAACTGAAATTTGTCTCCTGATAAGCAAATAAGTTCTGCAGTACCAAGCTGGAAAAAAAAGAGAGTTAAAACTAATGTAAGTAATGGAAATGTCCTTTCTTTCATCAGCCTCACACATCTAGGAAATACTGTGTAAGTCCTTTCAATCTCGCTCTCCTTTAGGGTTTTGCAGCTAATGGCTACAAATGTTGATTCAAAACTAGACCTTGCATCCTTTTTATTATGATCACGATTGTTTCATTTTGTCAGACATGGATTCACAGCCAGAAATTCTCTTGTGCTTTGGAATAGTAAAATAAATTGAATTCTGAGAAAAAAAAAATCACAGAAATTACTCTTTATCATTATCGCCATTAGACAAAATAGTGATGATAATAATTGTCATTAATAATAAAATAATAAATCAAAGGGCTACATTTACATATCAGAGTAGTTATCAGTTAACTGTAGCATGCAATTCTGATAAACAAATGAAAATATGAACAAGTTCTCAAAATATTGCATTAGTTAGTATTTATTTGTAACTTTCCAAGGTATAGGTTTTATAAAAATACTGTATTTTTTTGTAATCTCTTCTCACTATTTTGAAAAACTCTTCCTTATTTTTTAAAGAATATATTCAATAAATCTTTACCAACAAGACCATTCTGATCCTGGAGCCTGTATTTCTGTGTTCCAGCAATGTTCTCTACCAGCTTCTCCCTAGAACAGGCAAGCACTTCATTAAATCCTTCTCGGTTCATCTCAGCACATCAAGTTCAACTCAATTGTAAAGCAAGGGTGAATGGTGATTGTAGAGGCAGGAAAAAGTATCTATGTATATGTATAACATAGATGTGCATATTGTTTCCATCAACTATCCTAAAGCCTTAGTTTTATTTGTAGATTGGATAAGACAGGGAAACAGGAACAGTGAGAAAGAGCAGAATTCAAGGCAAAGGTCTTTCCTTACTGATTGAAGGCGTGCCCAGTTATAGTGTTTTCTTTAGTTAAAGTTTCACTGCTACTACCAACGCTTTTAAAAATTCTCAAAACCATTTTTTTTTTGCCCCTAAATGGTTAATAGATTTGCCCAAAGAGATTGCAGAATCTCCATCTGGTCTAATATCAAAGTTGCTCCTGCTTTGAGATGGTGTCTGAACATCATCATCTGACATGTCCTTCAATCTAATGAATACTCTGAGCTTATATTATATTCAATATTTTTGTCATCTCACATACTAATGATCATAAGAAACATAAGAGGAACAATAGGAGAGAATAAAGGTGTAATGATAAAGAACCTTTATTGGATTTCTGTCTCCAGCTGTAGCTAATCTTTTAGGGTTTTCCTAGGCTAGATGTAGAAAAGTGGAAATGAGTAGCTTGGCCGTTCTTTTTTCCATTTCCCTGAAGTCACTGATAACTATACCCTTACGTTCTATTCCTGTGAAGTTTATTATGTTTATGCTTCACAGCAGTGCAGATATTGACTCTTCCACAGTGAAGTTAACAGAAATCTTTACATCTATTTCAGAAGTATTTCTGGTAGGCAATGTGAGGCAGGATAGAAGCCTTCTTTGAATGGAAATGCCACATAGGCATGACTATAGGTGGTACATGCATGTACTATGTTGGTTGATGCTTGGGATACAGTTTATTTCAGCTGTACATAATTCTGAGCTTATTCAATTTTAGTAAATGGCTTTCTGATGGCAACATTAATTTCCATTTCTACCTGTCTTTTCCAGCTTCATGTCTTCTAAGTACTGCTCTTCCGAGGAATAAAGAAGTCCCTTCTTTAGCTCCTGATCTTTTTACAGAGTTAATAGCATGTAAATCTGGATTTGTCTAAAGGCTTGAGTTAGTGGCTCAGAAGCCTTTCTTCCATTGATATTGGATTGACAGTTGAGTCAAAAAGAGGAGATTTACCTGATGTGAGGGATAACTGTAGATATAGAAGATTAACATGTAGAAAATTTAGTTCACAACATACACTAATTTTTCTTTTGTCAATGCTAGCAGCAACTTTTTGATATTCCTCTCTGTGCAATGAAAAAGGTACTTATGTGTGCTATCAGCAGAGACCTACCTGTAGCAATTAATTTCAAAAGTCTAGCTATTTGTGAGTATTGTCTCATTGTATACAGGGCTTAGATGCACTTAATAATTTTAACTGATTAAATAAAATAAGATTATTTTAATTTGGAAAGAATATGCATATCTGAGTTCTGAATGGGTCTTCAAGTTCTCTGAATAGTATATTAATAAATAGAAAAAGTCATGGCAGCATACTTTAATAGAGGAGATCTTGCCAGGATATTCCCGTATTTGATTGCTTAGAATGATCTTTCATTCCAGTATAAATCAATAGGAAGAAAGATACATCAGCAGTATTGTAATTATCCACCAGAAAGCATTGCCCTTCTCTGACAACATTACCTTCTAACTGTGAATTTGCATTTTGCATCAAGACTACACTGCATATATGTTGATGACCATGCTAGGGAAAGTGCATGAACGAAGTATTTTTCTGAAAATTCTTTTTTACTAACTCATTTATGTTTTCATACGACCAGGAAAAGACTTTTTTATCTTGAAATATGTTTAGAAATCCATTGAGGTTGCTGAAAAAGGGGCTTGAATATCTTGAAGAGCTCACCTCTTCCTGACCTAGGCCTGTATTCAGAACTACAAGAGGGCCCAATCAACTATCCATCAACTATATTCTCTATTACTGATTTCTCACTGTGATGAATTTGGGCTGAGGTATTTAGAGTATACTTTCTGCACATTGATGGCTTTCCTCTTACATGTAGATTTATATTCTATTTTAAAAATAGACACAACCATCAAAAGTGTTATGCTTTTTACCTGTACTATGTTCCCATCTGTTCAATAGTGCATGGTTAGAGCTATCTCAGAGGTCCTGATGAAGGCTTCAGCTCAGTTTTGTCTCTAAGAAAGTTCTAGCCTTGTTTGCCCATATTTATATGAATGAACCAGTGGACAGAGAGATTATATTTCTAATGTGTAGGAAAACTGACATTCTCATCATTCCTGTGAAAGCTGGTCCACTGTGTAGAAAACAGAAAGTTCAATGCCTTTTCCATCAGAAGGGATACATTATAAATTCTTTCCCTTTAGGAAACTCCTTAAAAAGCCTTCTCATGGTAAAGTCCTGGCACTGTGCACAAAATCATCACAGATTCACTGATCTGTGAAAGGGAACTACAATAAGAATGCTAGTCCTGTCAATTAGGCTTACACCTGCAGAGCAGGGTAAGGGGAGAGGACAAAGCTCCTTGGACTAAGTACAGCTCCCAAGGACTCAAGGGCTGGGTAACTCTTTTGTTCTATGTGAGGGGGAGTTCTGAGCTTTTCTTTTCAGCAAATGAAGGGAAACAAGGGATTCTATAAAGAGAAGATTCTGTTTCTCAAGTGAGAAACTGAAGCCCAATACTGAAAGGTTCATTTCTCTGAGAAATTCTATAACTTTATGAGTTAATAATTTCCTTGACACAGCAGAAGAGGTAGAAAAACTCTAGTTATGTTCAAAACCTAGTTATGAAAAACACTTAGCATCTTGTCTTTTTGTAAGTCATCTCTGGTTTTTTTCTCCTTCCTGTTGGTGGCCTTTGTCTAAAGGAAGGTTTAAAATGAGAGAACACATTTACTTATATGGCAGGTAAATTAATCAAAGTCTCAGGAACAAATGGAACAGAATATTAAAATCTGGGCCATATTCTCTTACCTTTTTGCAATTACATCTGATTCATGCAGGTAAGTCATTGCCATGGGAATCTTTTTCCAGATACCTACTTTGGCTGTCTGGAAAAGGTGACAGAGAATCTATTTCCTATTACACCAGCTGAACATCTGCACTATTTTATGTTGGACAATTTTGTCTTAGTGCTTTGTTTTGTTTGTTTTTTTTTTCTTCAGTTGTTTCCTCTGCACATCTTACTTGATGTATTATCTTTGCAAGGCCTTCTATCACATGCAGCAGATTGAAACTCTGTTTTCTAAATACTTCACTTAGGTAAACACTCCTTTTTCAAGACATATTTTTATTTTATAATGATGTAGATTGCAATTCAATATCATTCATAATTGATAAGATTCTCTTATGCTGAGTTTTAAAGTGAGTTTTGGTGATCAATACAGTGCAAAGCAATTGCACTGCAGAGTAAATATAGACTTTAAAGCAGAAAACAATACTACTGGAACACAACCACTGTTAGTGAAATGCCTTATACACAGTATACGATAGGAAACTGCTGTTTTGCCGTTTGACTGAATTCCCAAGTAATAATTTCTTTCCATAATTACAGCCCTTGTTTTTGATACATATGATTATTAGGGTATGTCTCTGAAAGCATCAATGTTGTGGTGGAATTAAACTCAAATTTATTTCTGTTTTAAGATCAAAGCGATTAACTTTTAATGAGAAATATTTGTGAAAGTGTCCTTAAATAATTAATCATAAAATCACAGGGTATGTGTAACATTTGCACAGAATTTATGTAAATATTACTTTATTTTCTTTATTTTTGCAAGCAAGCAACACAAATCACAGCTCAAAAATCTGGAAGAAATGTACTTAAGTGGACCCTAAAAAAGAAAAGAAACTTAAAAACATAAGATGAAAATGTTTTAAAAGAGAGAACCAGAATGCTGCATTAAAACCTTGAAATATAACATTAACATTATTTGTTTGCTTTTAATGGAAATAGTAATTCTTTTTGAAGTACCCCTTGCTGCTAGCTGAGAAAAACTAAGCAGGAAATTTGAACTTTTGGCAGAATGTCTTCCTGTTCCTAACATTTAGAATGTTTAACAGAGATTACAACATTTGGGGAGGAAGCTTACAATATGTAGCTCACTCCTAAATTTATAATCTAGATAAATCTATAATCAGACATAGACTTATTTTTGGATACCTACCTAACCAGGATGCGCAGCTCTGTTTCTTTTCAAAACGCAGCTGAAGGAGTAAACTGTATCTGTATCTTTCATCTGTGTTAATCTTTTCAGTTCTTACTTTGTAGGAGACTAGGATTCAGTTTTGTTTGTATAAAGATAATGAAGTGCACATTTCTTACCACATAACATAGTCTTAGCTTAATGCTTGAGAAATGAGAGGATAAGATGTGTTGAGATGTAAGCATTCACAGGCCAATCTGCTGCGATGTCCATTGTGCATAAACAGAAGTCAAGAATCAATAATTCAGAAAGAGAGGTGTAAAACTCTAAATTAATAATCAAAGTATTCAGGAGGTAGGAGAGTCCTAGATTCAAGTGATGGAAGAATGGTACTTTTTAAGTACCTATTTCCTATTGAGATGTGGAGAGATTGTGTCTGTTTGCATCCTTTAGATAGAATTCAAAAGGAGGCAGAATCTGCAGAAGAAAATGTTTTGAGCTAAACCTCTAGCTGGCTTCTCCTTATTCAGACAGCTTTTTAAGACAGCTATTTTATAATCTATGGTATACTAAAATAAAAGTTGATTTATCATGATGGACTATAGAACACTATGGGAAGACAGTGGAACAGTCTCTAGGTTTACAATGTTATGAGACTTTGCATACTTTTATTAGCTTTTCTGAAAATCCGTATTTTCTGAAAATATTATAATACTCACAGTATTTGATCCAGTGATATCTGTGTTGCACAACTAGAAGAGCAGGATATACAGATTGTTTCACCTGTAATCCCAAGAGAACAGGATTGTGTAATAGAGACTGTTCCTGAGACAATGTTTCATCAATATCCACAAAGAAGGAAAATTACCTACTTCTAAATTAATAGCCTAAAAATTTAATTTCATTAAATAGATTTTTGTTCATATTTCAGTGATTTAATTACTGCAAATGTCGATGCAAATTTTTTCATTAAGTTCAGTATTGCTTCAAGAATATCTAAAATTCCTTTCCATACTCTAAATAGAAGACTGGAATATTCTTCAAAGTACTTACTACCTCTACAACAACTCTGTAATTTTTCAATGGCACATGATTTCTGCATCTCCTTTTCCCCCAAAGGTCCAAAACATAAAAAATCCTGAAAATGTATCATTTACATCCCATTGACCTTGAAGTTTAACACAAAGCTTTCTGCCATGAGTTTTTAAAACTCTATCTCATAGTAGTCTATCCTTGTCTAAGGTAACATAAGTCTTGCTGCAATGTCCTTGTCTATACACATCTATTTTTCTTCTGCCTTCTTCAGATCTGTGAATACAAATATTAAGTTAACAGAGAGGTATAGATGAACAGGTGTGTAGGTGCATGTAGACGTCCCTTCCTGTGGTCCCATGAAGAGGTCTTTATAGAGTTTAGCAATCCCTTTTCTTCAGAATTTCTGTTTTCATGGGGTTATTAATAGAGAAAAAATAAAGGCAAGCTTCAAGTATTTCCTATGAGATAATTTTTAAAAAATCAGGATTGATTTGCCTTGGAGCTGGTAAAACTGCACAGGCAAAGAAGGCAACAAAACCAAAGAAAGAACCTGTGTGTGCTTAAGTCTTAATCTGTACAGCAGAGGTATTCTTAGGGTGAGCTTGATCTTATGGGTGAATGGGATATACAGATGAATATTCATGAGTTATTTTCATCTTCAGGGCTTCCTCTTCACTGATCTGCCACGAGGCTGGTTGAAAAAATAAATGTTTTCTGCATGTGCCTAAAACACATGAAAGGCTCTTGTCCTTAAGTGGAGGTGCAACATTTGAAAGCAGGGAAGCTTTGCAGAAGTTGCCCATCTTATCACAAAACCTATAATTTTTGTAAGAGTCACCTTTCATTCAAAGGCTTTTTGACTTTAATTTATCTCCAAATTTGCCCTGAGATTTGTAAAACGGTAATAAAAAGAGTGCATCAGCTTAGCCTAATTTCTTTAAAACCATTAAACTACCTGTTTGGTGACAAAATTTTCCAGGGACTTAGTAGTAATCAACTTTTTATAACATAATTCCTTTACTTAGCTTTGGGAACTGATTTTCCATATTACGTACATTGCTTATCAAGGCATCATTGGTACATGCTACTCCTATTATAATTTCTGCTATTTCTCATGTTTTGAATCTTAAGACAAACATAGCAGAAAAAAAAAAAAAGCATGCAATGTAGCAGATTAGCACCAGAACTGTACCTAGTGAAGTTTAGAGAGAAACAGGAAGATGTAATGCTGAATTTAATGTGTAGTTGCACAAATAAAGTGCAAATTTATAGGGTTATTAAATTGTTAAATTAACATGGTATCTGTCCTTTCTGTGATCTGCCCTAAATATGCCTCAACACTGAACAAGAGATATTAAGTAAGGTAGCAATGGTGTAGCCATATTTCACCAACTGCAACTGGATTGCTAGCTTTCTTCGAGGGTTCCCTGTATTCCTCCTGAACAGTATCTACTTATCATCACTTTAACAACCTTTCTTTGTCTTGAGAAGGAATATCAAATAAACAAACTGAGGGCTGAAGATCTTACTTATTTTGCAGTTTGTCTTAATTGTAGACTTTGACAGGATTCTTCTGCTTCTTAATGTTCTGTATAGGAAATTATTCAATATTAGAGAGATTTGAGTGGAATTACTTATATCATTTTTATAAGTAAACATTTGAGGTAGAAAATGAGTGTTTGGCTGCAGATCAAAACTATGGGCAGGTGGTTACACAAATCTTTATTCCTTGCAGTGGTAAACAATATGATATTGGTTAGAGGAAGATATCTCTGCTCATGCAACACAGCAGTAGTCTGTATTCACCTGCTCCAACAATTCTGTACAGCAGTTGTTCCCTAACAGAACCTGATGAAGCACCGAAGTGGGAGCAGAGCTGATTTCCATTTGCACAAAACTAAGAATATAACCTTGTTTCCAATTTACCAGATACACTACTATTATAGCTACATATTTTTCTTAATTTTTAATGGTGTGTTCAATGTCTTTTTATGTTTTATAGCAAGCTAATTAAATAAGGAAGCTTATAATAAGATTTGAATAAAGCTGGTATATTAAATTTCAAATAGATATATAGATGTGAAGTATGCAGATAATTAGATTTTTCTCCTTGCCTTTTTTTTTTGACAAATACATTAAATCCAAATTTATTAGTAAATTTTAGAGGATTTCACATTAAGAGCAGTATTGAATATAGTTTTTATAATTTTTTTTCTTTGAAATTCAGATTGTTGTTTTAGATCTGCTGAATTTTCTATTTTGTGGATTGTTCTCAGGGCTAAAGTAGTCTGAACTCTAAACACTTTTTGAGCTAACTAGGTTTTGGATGCTTATTTCTTGAAACTGAAAATAGCTGGGAGGGAGAAGTCAAAGTGAAATCTGTTTCTTTTGCACAGATTTTGTCATAATTGAGTAAAATCACAACAGTCTGCCTGCTTTCCACTTGATTGTGTGAGTGGCCTTTAATTTAACAGTTTCTTATGGTCAGTGGAGACCTTTAGATCATTTCTGGAACTGTACTGAGTACATTAACTTGCAGTCAGACACTTCTATAGGAAGCCAGAGTACATAGATTAGATTGAAGTATTCTGATCTTCACAGCGGTGAGCAGCTGAGCCACAAAAAACTTCGAGCAAGATTCTAGGAACTATAATGAAATTTCTCTGATGTAAGAGTCATTCCAAAGAACCAGACTATCTCAGCCTTGTCATCAGGAACTTAGACCACAGGACCTGGATGTATAGCTCAGTTGAGAGAGCATTGCACTCCTAATCTGAGAGTCAGGGGTTCGAGTCCCCGTCCAGGTATGAGGCTTGTCAGAGTTGGGCTGATGGTTGGACTAGATGATCTGAAAGGTCCCTTCCAACCTAGATGACTATGACACTATGACCCCCCAAAACTTAGGCTAAGCCCTGGACAGATGTCTGCACAGAGACACAGAGTCTATCCTTAAGAGGCAATGCAGATTGAGGGAGAACTGTGAAGAGTACTGTGCTGTTCCCCATTAATAATAGAGTATTTGGGGCTATGATCTGGCATTATTAACAGTAGAATGTTTGCTTCAAACTAGAGCCACTAATGAAGCTACTGAAATAAGGCATTGAGTGAGACTGATTACTACTGCTGCATGTTCTTTAGATGAACTTTGGTCATGATACTGCCAGTATAATACAAAAACCCACCTCCTAGCCTAAGACTACATGCCTCCAGGGGAGACATCGCCCCCGAACCTCCTCCTTGGACATAGTGCCTTCACCTGACAAAGGCAGAGATTGAAAAAGACCCATGAGATAAGCCATGAGATGGGAAGGGACTAGGTGTGCTGCTTAGCTTAAAAGACGTCACCTCAGCAGCCTTCACCTTGTAAGTTTCTCCCACCAGGAGGAAGGACCTTTGGGACACTGCCTGGACCTGGGACCATGAGACGCCTTGGATTCAGGGAAGCTTCTCCCACCAAGAACCAAGATAGTTGGAAGGACCAACAGAGTGCCATCTGGACCTGGGACCTTGAGATGCCTTGTACCCATGGTGGCAGCTATTATTCTACTTTCCACTCCTCTTCTACTTTACCCTTTTCTACTTTCACTCCTTCTACTTTCTATCACTTTCTATCACATACTTCTTACAGATGAAATAATAAGTTGCATAGTTTGATTGAAGCATAACCCTTGTGGTTTGTTTGCCTTGATTTTTGTGCTTCAGGATCACAGCCAGATGAACTGTTGTGAGTCTACTGAATAGATCATGACAGATACCAGCAGAAAATATAATTGTGTAACATCAGTTTCTTCCTCATACAGCTTTCCTCCTCTGAAGTAGCAACTTGAATGTTTTTTGCAGTTGTGATATTTGCATTTACTGGAGTATATGTGGGAACATTAAAATTATTTGGTGATTTCATAGCTTCATTGTAAAATGTAGAATTACCGACTCACAATAGTCAGAATGTCACAATGGTCACATTCTGGTGTTTTCCCCAGGTTTTTTGTATCCTTAACAGAGAAAACTTCTAGGGCATAGCTTTCTTATGAGTGTTTCTCAGCTCCTTCAAGATTATCCTCTGACCTGGTAATGATAGTGTGGTTTCTTTCAGGCACAATGCAGTTAAAGAGGATCACTGACTAATTCTCCATTGTCAGAGCAGTGCATTGTGTATCCTCACACTCAGCCTCTATATTTTATCCATCAACAGCTTTCACATCTCAGCTCATAACATGAGAGCAATCGCATCATGCTCTTTCATGCACAGGTACTTGAAGAGTCCACAAGGGTTTTAAAATGAGTGGAAGCAGACTGAAAGTTTAGTGTACTCATATTATACTTTAAGGAAAAAAAATTCACATCTACTCATTTCAAATATGCTGTATGTATCATAAATGCTATTTAGCTTCAGCAAGCAGTGAAAGGTGGTACATTACTCATCTTTTATGGTGGTGACTGAAAAATACACAACTCATTGCAAAAGCAAGTGTTAAAACCTTTTGTATATATATAAAACACAAAAAATACCATCACTTTATTTCACTATATAAATACCTTTTCTGTATTTAATGACACCATTGGGCATGTTCTTTTCTTTATGACTACTTGGACTAAGCACTGACTGAGGTTTTATCTTCTGGCTCCATTAGTTTAAAACTGACTCTTAGTTTCCACTTTTAGGAAGTAGATAATTGCATAAATAGTGGGTAGCATCAATGCATGTACTCAGATCTTTGAATGAAAATCAACAAAGTTGTAAATTTGAAAACTACTTTCTCCTGATCCTTGGACAATCCACATGCAAAAATCAGAAGGTTAGGAGGAACCTTTTAGATCATCTAATTCAACCATCAATGTAGGTCTAAAAGGAACGATCCCTAAAGCGTATCTCTGAGCTCTATGCTTCCTCATCTTTATTCTTAAATATCTCCAGTGATGGTGCCTCAACCACTTCCCTGGACAGCCTGTTCCAGCGATGAATAATCCTTTGAGTGAATTATTTTTTCTTAATATCCAGTCTAATCCTCCTCTTGTGACACTAGAGGGTATATCCTCTTGTCCTATCTCCTGTTACTTGGGAGAAAAGACCAACCCACACCTCTCTACAATCTCCTTTCAAGTAGTTGTAGAGAGCAATAAAGTCTCCCCTCAGCCTCCTTTTCACTAGGCTAAGCCCATATTCTGTTTTAATAGCTGGATTTATTTTACTATAATCTCTATCTAATTTTGCATCTAATGAAATACACAAAGTAAGAAATGCTTTGTTAATATTAAGAGCCAAATAACAATAAAAGCGAATTAACAGCCATTACTAACTCCTGGAATTCTCTTTCTACTGATTAGGAATTATACCTGTTAGAATTATCTGTCCTTCTATCTATGTATTTATCTATCCTAACTGATCTATTTGTCTAGATTGTTTGTTTTTTACACTTTGAGACAGATTAATTCCAATTCATCTACAGCCATATTTCATAGATGCAAATAGAGGACTTTTACATGAACGATCTTGCTCTTAAACATAGCCCAAGAATATTTGTTGGCAAAACTCAACTGTTAATTCCTCCAACTCGTGGCACCCTCAAAATAGCAACTGCCTGCTTATTGGGAATGTTCTGCTCCTCTATCTAGGAGAGGAGAGCTTAGACAATCATTGCTACATATTGAATTTCTCAATAAATGTAATCTTCTATAGGGTTGCTGTATCATGACTCAGCAGTTAAAAGTAAAAACTGGACCACAAGCAGAACCCCACACCCACTGAAGTGAGGGATTTGCTACACTACATAAAGATCAGGGTATGTGTCTTATGAAGGTTGTTATAGCATTACTATGGTTACAGTATTACTGTTATAGTACTATTACTGTTACTGTATTTTTAATTATTATTATTGTTATTAGCCTAACAGATGCTATCTAGATCTTATTTCATTATAATTCTATCAGTAATGACAAATAAAATAACAATAACCTAATTTTTAGCCTGCAAAATATATGCTTTTGATAATGAACAATTTGTCATATGTTGGCAAGATCCAATTTAGCTAGTCTATTTCTGCAAAAAATTCCTATTGATTTTGAGTAAGATAAATAAACCATAAAAAACGTGATTTTCAATGTATTCATTAGTATAAATGACAAAAATTAATACCAACTAGATGACTTATTCCTTGGTACCTTCCACCGTTAACTTCAAGCTGTAAAAGATGTCAACAGCAGGTTTACAGGAAGAGGAGTTGAAGTTACATTAATGTAGAAGATAGAAAATAAGAAATGGCTGAAGTCCTGCTTTTGGGGTTGAGGAGGAAAGGACTTACTATGAAAGATTTACAAAGTAAGTATTGGCAAAGCACTATCAAAAACAATCAATCACCTTTAAAAGCAAATGTTTTCTCCCCTTGGAGATCAGCCAAGGACCAGGGCAAGTATGGACTCCTCAGAAGAATCAAACTAGCTAATGTCTACAGTATTTACTATACACATTACAAAACGTTCCTTTGTAATACAACAATTTCCTGAAATACTTCCTACAATTACAGTTTGTGTTAGAGAAATTTATCTTACAGAGGCAAAAGATAAGGGCTACTTTGGCTAAATGGAACATTTTATGAATGGTGAAGGTTTTAATCTTATCTCCCTCTTCCAAATGCTGTTGGAATTCAGCTGTCAAAGTAAAGGGGCCTCACTTTCATCTTCCCTTACCTTCCAATCTCAAACTATCCATGAACTCTCCATTTTAGCACAATAGTAAAATAAGCTTTCTGCTTGTACAGCACTTTTCAAGTCTTTAGTACCATCAAAATTTATTTGGAGTAAATGCAACTCACCTTTACACAAGGAAATCTTGCTAAAAAGGAAGTTGTTAAGCCTGAGCACAGGGTACTACAATTCTGTGTAGAAAGCTGGTATTTAGATTTTACATATGAATGGACATTTATGTATCCTTTAAGTTATTAATTTCACCATATTTCCACTTGTATTTTCTAGGTATGAGGGATATAAATTCTAAGTGGTCTTTGGGTCTGGTTTCCTCAGAGTCTGGGAAGATGAGTTTAACAAAGGTACATATGTATTTGTTGCCTCCTCATTGTGATAGAGTGTATAACTGATGACTTTATTCGTGATTTGGCAATCTTGCTGAATTTTTCGAGACTGGATCTCTTTTTTGCTCCTTTGTAGAAACCTGTCTTAGAAAATCTTGCTGTCAGCAGGAGTCACCTTACTTGCACAGATAATCCATGTATATACTGAGGTGACAATCTCCTCCTTAAGGATGTCTCCCCTCAGCCTTTGAAGATCACAGGCTGGTATTCATAGCAGGACTGTTTACTAGTTAGCTAAAATGTCTTTTTATTAGTTCACTGGTCTGCATTTTCAGGTTTACTTATGGACAAAACTGACAAAGTTAAAAGGTGATCTAGCCAGTATTATTCTATTGGTATGAACTTTTCCTGAGAGAGATTAAGTCTAAGCCAAGGAAAATGAAATCAATACATAGAATAGAAATATAAAATATATATTTAAAGGAACTTGGAAAATTTCCTTCCAAGTGTAACATTTGTTCATCCATCCATCTTTGCTAAGCATATAGAGGAATTACTGGGGATCCAGGATTACTGTACCATTGTTTTAGATACTTTGATATGTTTATTTAACATATCTCTGTAAGAATATGTGATATGGACTACTAACCATTAATATTGCTACAGAACTACATGCTGGTTATAAAAGAATTAAGGTCGTGTTTATTTTCTAGCAACAGTCAGAAAGAAAACTGATAAATCTGTAATGCTGACTGCTGTCAAGGCAAGACCTCTTAAGAGCCAATTTTATGTTTTTGTCCAAATTGATCAAATAACATGCTACTAAATCACTGCATACTTGATGAGAGAGGAAGGTAGTTTTTCTCCAGCTAGGAGCAGAACATTGGAATATTTATTTAGAATTATCTGCTAATCCAGTGATCACAACGCTGCCAAGTATTGAAAAGAAGACTGGGGAAGATCCAGAGACTGAGGACAGAGCACTGAGATATGTGTTAGGAGTTTGTCTACTATGTTCCTAAGGGACTTAGTCATTCCATAAATACCAGATGGTTGGCTCAAATTCTTTGTTTTCTCACCTTTTCCTAATATCTGAAGCTAACCTTTCTTGCTGCAATTTAAGTTCATTTTTTCCTGCCATCTCCATCATAGACTTGGAGAGATCTGCATAGGTGAAAGAGCTGAAGGTTTCTCAGTGTTTTCTTATATAACATCTTTTTAACACTCCTGAGCATTCTGCCTGTCTTTTAGATCCTTTCCAGTCACTGGTCTATACATCTCTCATTTCTGACCCATGCAGAACTGTAAGAACAATTTCTTCTTTATATTCCATTTGTTCTTGCAGAGCCTTACATTAGTTTCTGATGGACTACTAGGTCAGTCACTCTCTCCAGTTCTGAAATGGAAGCTTCTTAAGCCAGAATTGTTTCATCCCTTAAATTTTGCCATTTTAAAAATCTATACATGAAGCTAGTTGCCTAGAATCCCTTTGGTCACTGTGAATAAAGCCTCTGACTAGGAAAGAGAATCCAAACAAACTTTTTGTAACTGCTTCCCAATAAGCTGAATTTTGGCTTGACTTCTTGAGGCCTACTTGTTCTATTGAAATGGTACTTTCGCAACAACATTTATCATAATTTGGATCAGAGGATTATAAGGTAGGTGGAAACTTGGCACGGCAGCTTGGCGCAGTGGTTTGTGATCAACAGTACAAAGCATGGCTGGAAGTCTGTCATTACTATGTGAAGAAAGAATTGAAGCCAATACCAATTTAACATGCTTATAAATGACCTGATAGATGGAATGGAAAGCACTCACAGCAAATTTGCAGGTGATACAAAACTAAGGGAGCAGTCGGTATGTCAGAGGGCAGGGGTATTATTCAGACAGACCTCAGCATACCAGAGAAGTGATCTGGCTGAAACCTTATGAAATTCAATGAAATGAAATCCCAGATCCTCCCTTTTGGCAAGAAAAATCTAATGCACGGGTACAGGCTGCAATCTGACTTGTTGGAAAGGAATTTCGCATGAAAGGATTTGAGGGTCTTGGTGCATAGAAAGGCAAGAAAACATGAACAACAGTGTGACTCACAGGTTACAGATCAGATCAGCCTTGTGATAACACATCCAGAGCACTACTTCCTCAAGACTCAATGGATATTTTTCCATCTGGAAGGGAAAGATTGTTAACACACATGGAAGAATGGCCCAAATGACATCCATATAGTGGATTTTTGCAGAATATTTTTTACAGAATGAAAAATATTTTAAAAAATATTTTTAAAATTAATTTACTAACATAATTGAACATAGATTAAGAATTAATGTTATGTTTGAATATTCACTCATAACATGGAAGTGTTATCATGTTTTAAAAATATTACATGCAATAATATCTAACTGCTTGTCTTATTCTGTCGGTACAGCCAGAACTTAATCTTATCAGTTGCCCTCAGCAGTATTTACTGGATAGCTATAAGGATACTTAGAACTTTGGTAAGAAGTTAGCTTCTTACCTAAAGCATTTCTGTCCTGTCAAAGAAAGTATTTTTAAATTTTTAAAAATTTCTTGAACTTACGTTTTTTAATTATATTTTGAAGATAAGGAAAGTTCAGATCATCATTTAGTAATTGGAGTAGCTCTTGGAATTACTGTATGGTCCTTTCAGCCTTGTATTTGAGAATCCTTCCCTCACCATGATTTTGGTGAGGAAACCTAATTATGTTTCGAAATTCCACTCAGAGATTAGCATAGCTGGAAACAGCACAGTGATTGATATACATGTACTAAACAGCTGCTATACGTCTTTCTGAATGAAACATTTATAAAAATTTTTTTTGACAGAATGGTCATGTAAACCATGCACATAGTTAAGAACTTTCAAGATCCAGTTCTACTCATGATGTAGATCTACTACAAAGTTCAGCAGGAGCATAACTCTATTTTGCCTTCTATTTAAGGAGTTAACCATATTGTAGTCATGTGGCCCAAACAGATCTCATGAACACAGACAGTCTTTGGATGGTTAACAGTGCTGGAAATTATGAAAGAATAAATTTCCATCTATAAATTTTAACATTTTCCATAAAAATTTCAAATGAGATGAGTCAATTTGTTTGATGATAGAGCATAAGCTCCTCACTTTCAGCCTAGTAATAAATCAATCAGAAGAGATGTTTCTTGAAAGAATGCATCACACAAAAATGAATTACAGCTGTTTGTTGTATTTTCTCTGGTCACATGGCACCAGTGAGGATAAAAAGGTCTAATGCAGACTAATATGGAAGATAATTGCTATTATTGAGTGCCATTTGTAGATTATATTTCCTACATTTTCTGGATACAACAGATCAAATGAAACATATTCTAAAATTGATTTGATTTGTTCAGCTCAAAAAGTTCATGGGCACTTTGCAGCTCTGATACAGATGTTTCTCTTGTATGTAAACGAGAAAGAGCATAGGACAATGACTACACTGAATCAGAACAAAAGCCAATCTAGGCTTGCACCCAATTGCAACAATGACTAGTAAGATATGCACGACACTTATAAACAACTAAGTATAGAGAAAATATATTCTGATACTATAATACATAATATACATATTTTCCACTTTCTTGTCTATTAGACTAATGTAAGTATAGAATAAATATATAGATATTTCCCAAAATAGTCTTCTAGCATTCAGTTAATCATGGCCTTTCGACAGCCTTCAACCTATGTGGCCTTTAACATAGAGTGTTCTGTATTTCAGAGATTTGGATGGATCTTTCTGCCATGAATTTTTCTAAATCTACTAAACTTAGATAAAATTTCAGCAATATTAGATGAGATTAATCCTGCCATAATTTGTCATTACACATATACTGTGTTATGCTGAATGGCAGTTTTTTCCCTGGAAATCTGCTGTATGTTTTAATGAAATACATACTCCAACTTTTGGAACTTGGTTCTTATTGTGATTAGAACAGTATACTTGTTTGTATTTTGCTTCATAGAAATGCATGGGCCTGACACAAAATCAGAGTAAAAGGAGAGTAGTTGTAGAAGTCATTACAGAGGACAAAGTCTATGTGCTCCTGAATGAAACTAAAACTTAATTTACCCCTTGTAAAGAAAAATTGCTTATTTGTCTAATGTAGCAAATAAACTTTGCAGATGGTTCTAACTTCAGGAGAGGCATCTAGACAAATAAGGCATGATGCACATTTTCCCCTGTTTCCCCTATTTCTTACTTCTTGTCTGGACACTTAAATTTGGAGAATGAACTTAGGTAAAAAGGAATTGTACTTAAAATGCTTAAAATTAAATATCTTAATTTAGTTAGGCATGGGTATGTCCTCCGAAGTAATTTCTATTACTTTAGACTCCAAACAGCAAAACAGGAAAAAATGTACTGAATTAAGTGCAGAAATATTGCAAAGTACCAAATTCTGCTGCTGTTGCATATCCAGAAGGTACTTTGTATTTTAACTTGCTCAGATATATCTCTGCTTTTTGTTCATTGTAGAATTTTGTAAAGTAAACCTTATGACAGCTAAATAGCTTCTAAAATCCATATTTAGATGACTTTCCACCTTTTCTCTATCATTATATTCCTAGAAATGACAAATATTCACTGCAAAAGAAATTTCTCACTGTAGAGAGGGTGGGATTATAACACTTCAGCCAAAGTGTGTCTGATAAATTACCTATCAGACTGAATCAGATGCAATACTGCAGTCCTATACTATGAAGACATTCCTGTGATATTCTGAGTGCTAACTCTGGACGCAAGGATTTTCCATTGCTGGAGGAACAATATGCAGTATATTCACAGATTTAAATTGTGTTAGAACATACAGTCCTTTGAAATAAATGGAAAATATCCTGTTGACTCCATTAGTGACTTCCATGCAGCATTTCAATCATAACATAACCTCAGAAAAAGAGTTTTTCCACATGTAGTTAATTGCTGATCTAGATCTGTGCTATTAGCTCACTGTTACATAAAGAAAGAAACTAAAAGCAAAGTAATGAAATCTTCACTTGGAACATTTTTTTCCAACACTTCAAAATAAAATTTCCTAAATATTTATAGGCTGGTCACAATCCAAGGGTTGTGGTCACTGATTTGACATCTAATTGGATACTAGAGATGAGTAGTGCTCCTCAGGTGCCAATACTGAAACCGATGTTGCTTAACAATATTGTTGGTGCCATGGACAGTGGAACCTCAGCAACTTTGCTGACACCAAACTGCGTGAAGTTCTTGACTTGCTGAAGGGAAGGGATGCTGTCCAGAGGAGCCTGGACAGGCTTGAGAGGTGAGCCCATGCAAATGTCATTTTCAGTCAGGCCAAGTGCAAGGTCCTGCAAGTGGATCAGGGCAACCCCAAGCACAAATACAAGCTCAGCAGAGAATGACTTGAGAGCAGCCCTGAGGAGAGGGTCTTGGGCTATTGGCTAATGAGAGGCTCAGCATAACCCAGCAACATGACTTGGCAGCCCAGAAAGCCAAGTACATCCTATGCTACATCAAAAGAAGCACAGCAAGGGAGGGAGATGATTCTACCCCTCTACTCTGCCCCGCTTAGGCTGCCCCAGGATTACAGTGTTCACCTCTGGAGAGCCCAAGATAAGAAGGTCATGGCCTGCTGGAATGAGCACTAAGAAGGGGCATGAAAATTGTTACTGGGCCATAAGGCACCTCTGCTGTGGAGTTGTTTCACCTGGAGAAGAGACAGCTCCAGGGAGACATTAATGCAGCCTTAAAATACCTAAATAGGTCTTACAGGTAAGATGAGGAAGGGCTCTATCAGGGAATGTAGAGATAGGATGATAGATAATGGTATAAAAAAACCCAAAGGTAGACTTAGATTAAGTATTAGACCAAAATTCTTTGATGTGGGGGTGATAAGACTGGAACAAGTTGTCCAGGGAGGAAAATCCACCCCTGGAATAATTCAAGACCAGGTTGGTAGGGGTTTTGAACAGCCTGGTCTAGTGGGAGGTGTCTCTGCTCATGGGAGGGGAGTTCGAACAAGATTATCTTTAAGGTCACTTCCAACATAACCATTCTATGGTTTAATGATTCTGTGACTTTTCTGGACTTTCATTAGCATCTCTGCAAAGGACAGGACTCAGACTTTGGGATTACTTCAGCTCCTCAAAGTAAAGTGGCATTTAGACATGGAATACACTAATACAGAGCAATAAATTAAACCCTGGGTGTATTTTCAGTTATCCTGCATTTGATTTACATGCAAGTTTTGGCGTTGAGGCTACTGAATGTAATATGCATGGAAAGTAAGTCAGAAAATCAGAGTGCCTGAAGTCTTTGTACCTGAAGGCTATCCGCGAGAAGAAAGAAATATGCAATAATTCTCACTGCTGTTACTGTATACTGCTACTGCCAGACATTTGGGGAATAACTTTTTCCTTCTACAAGTATACAGATGTTCAGTGTTGCCTTAGAGTTTTTAAAATAATATTGTTAATTCAGTTTTCATTTGCCAGGTACATCTTAAATGGATGCCAAGGGGCAGATATACCTGTTTGGAATATGGTAGTTAGGTACTTTAGGAGGAAAAGGATTTTTACAAGGATATTCATTATAATGTTGTGACTGTTATATTGCCTCATAGCAAAAACAGACATTACCCTCTCTCTGAAACATTTATGAATTTTATTATTTGTTAGTAAGGATCTTTTTATCTGCTGTATTAAACTAATAGCAACTACTGATTTTATTTACAATGAAATAAATTTTCAAAGTCCATGTGCTAATGATCAGATGTTACCACACTATCTGTGTAGCATTTATCTATTTGCCACAAGCAGCTAATCCTATATCATCCTTAAACAACATTGTTTTTAGAGGATGTAAAATAGTTTGGGGTTTTTTTGCAATCAACAAACTTCATTCACAACTGTCTTTTTTAGCTATATCACAATATTAATTTCTTTCATGATATTTGTGAATTTCACTATTGAGGCAAACAACAGTAAGACATTCTCCTAGATTCAAGTCATTCAGCCATTTTTTAAAAGCAAAGAAGCAAAGTCCATCTCTGATCCAAGAAAAGGATTATAAGGTTACATTGGTTCTGACTAGTGATTTTCAATTGCCTTGTAACTTGCATATGAACAACTGTTGATAGTAATGGCGTTACTGCAAAATATGACTTAAAAACATTAACTTTGGATCCTTATCTGCTAGGATTTCTCACATATGAGAAACCATGTTATTGTTTCAAAAGCTGCTTTTGAATTGCTTCATAAGATTCTGTTTAATGTAAATTTAAACTTCTCTTCCTTGGTAACAAAAGAAAGATTTTTCTGACTATCCCAAACGTTTTGAAAAGAAAATAAAAGCTTCCCTGAAATCATGATGAGTTTAGTTTGGACGGTAGCTTTGAAAGTTATCTAGTCCAACATCCCTTCACTGAGTAGGGACATCTTCAAGAAGATAAAGTCGCTCAGGGCCCTGTCTAACCTGACTTGAATGTTTCTGAGTCAGTGAATTTACCTTCTCTCTGAGCAATCTGTTCCAGTGCTGTACTACCCTTGTCATAGAAAGCTAGTATAGCACTGGGAAGCAAGGCTGAATTTTTTGCCTTTAGCATGTTTGAAATGATCTCAGTACTTGCTGACACAGCTGATACCCACTTGCTGAAAGGGATTTATTTTCTTTATTGTTTGGTTTACACAAAACAGTTAAAATATTACTGATTTAAAAACTAGCACTCAAAAATAAGGTAGTGAAGTAATGTTTGGAAAAAAGTTGTTTGCACAGTGTTACTCTGATTAAGAAACAGAAACAAATGAAGCATTGGAAACCAGCAGTACAGTTTTAATCTGCCAGAGAGACCACAATTCTCATCTTGGTTCTTCCACAAATGTAGTTTCATATTTAGAGTCAACAAATATTTTAAAATGTAACCATCTCCCTTTGCAAAATGATAAGGACTCAGAAAGGTTGTTCAGGACCAGGAAATGTATGCTATATAGTGAGTGCTAAACACACCAAAAAAGCTGCAAACTATTCATATGCTGCTAACCTGTGAGTGCTATGGTCTTATGTCTAAGCTGTAAGAGCCAGATAGTAACAGCCAATAGCCAGAGCATCAATGTGCAAAGCCACCAATGTCCATTGAACAGCTCCCTGTTGGAGCAATCAACATTAGATGATGCAAACTGACAATTCAATTTTCACTGTACGTCCAGCTAACATACAGGGAAGAAGGTGTCAGATCACTAACAAGAAAATAAAATGTTAATAAGGAAAGGGAACAATAGTCATGAAGGAAGAAGGGATCCTATGAATAAGGCAAAAGGGAAGCTGAAGTTGAGTACCTAAAGGAGATCAACGTCCAAACATGACAGTGATGTATACACTTTAATGCACTGTAAATCTGTCAATTGAGTTTTCCTGTGTAATTTTAATTATGGCTTTTCCAGACTCTGATAATTTGTTCTTCTGATGTTAACTTTCATACAGGGTGTCTTACTTTTAAAAAGTGTGAGTATATCACACTGGTGATTAGCAGCAGTGGAATCCAAAGTTTTGTGGGGAAATGAGTTCATGTGGAATCCCAATGCCTCATTGGAAAATGAGTGTGAGTCAACCTTGCAGTGCAGACAGTAAAGAAATGGTGTCCACTGTAGCTAATTTGGGGGAGATCTACTTCAACTAGCTCTCACTTAATCTTATGGAATATCTGGTGTTTGAGAAAAGAGCAGATTCAGGATTTACTTTTTGGTTTACTTTTGCACAGAAGTAGTTCCTAACTACTCCCAAAAGATAATTAAGACAGAAAGTGGGGATTATTGAGAGATTTATTTCAAAATATAAATCCAATCTGTTAAAGATTATTATCAAACCAGCCTTTATACCCACTAGACAAATCTTTAGGAGCTACCAGAGCATGTTGTAAAAATGTCATACTGTAAGCCTCTCTGAAAGTACACAAAGCAGCAGGCATAGGCAGACAGCCAAGGGCTAGTGAGACTTGAATTAATTTATATAATTTCTAGGCACCAAAGAAGGAAGGTTTTAACTGAATGTAGAGTGTTTGGACAGTTTTCTTCCATGCCTATCTCTGTCTTGCCATTCTTAATGCCAGTTTCCCCCCTATCCTTTAGTGCAGTTCCAACATGCACTTCATCTCACCCCAGTCTCACTCTCCTCAGTCAGCCACATCCTTACTCTGCTCACTTGCAGGAAGGAGAAGCAGCTCTTGTCCTTCTCCTGCACCCTCATCCAGCCCCTGCTGCCTGCCTCATTTTTATCAAAACACAACACAAAAAGCCCCACTTAGAGGTTATGCAAAAGCAACCACTCACTACTGGCAGACAAATGCTCACCTAGTCCTCAAGCAACAACTGCACACAAATTTTACTGCTCAGTATGATGCCATTTAGATGAAATAGCTCTTTGGCCATTTTGTGTCAGCTGCCCTGGCTCTGTCCCCTCCTAGCCTACCAGCCTATTCTCTGGGGTGACAGAGTGAAAAACCAAAAAGGCCTTGATTTATGAGCACTGTTCAGTATAGCTGAAAGACTTTAGTGTTATCCATACTATTTTGGTCACCAATATAAAACATAGCACTGTTTGGACTGCTATAAAGAAAATTAAACCCATCCCAAACACACTACATGAGTCTAGAAGTCACTTTTGGCTCAGAAAGTCCTGTTGAATGATAGATGCTTATGTCTTCTCCTACTTCCTGATTCTTATTTATTTTCTAAGAACCTGTTGCTTATTGTCAAAAAAAGGAATCTGGGACAGATGAACTTTGTAGCTCCTTGCAATGATGAAGTTCAGATGGATGCATACAACTTGTGTACTTCATTGAGACCATGTGGTGATTAAAAAGTAAACTATAGGACAAAATATTTTTGACTGGTATTAGCCTAAAATTGACTACTGGACTAATTCTATCATAGCTTAGCATGTTTCAACTACCCATTTATTTCTCTGATAATGTTCTGTAGAACCATAATGTAGGATGATTCACAATATTTTCAGCTTCTGTATTTTAAGACAATGGTCTTTTTGCGTATATGCTCTCCTGGTACTTAATTTAAAGGATAAATATTTCATCACTGAAATATCTACTATCAATATCTACTATCAAGAAAATATGGATCCAGGCTACATAAAAACACAAAAGATAATAATTTGTACAATCTATTTATTGTGTTAGAATAAAAAATAAAGATCTGTCAGAGTTTATATCTGACTGGCTCCTTACTAGCCTAGTGGCTTTGTACATATTTACTGATGAGAATGAAATCCTCTTTCCTTCCTACTACAGACAATACATGATGCCATACAAGACAAAGACCAAGCAGCAAGACAGGCATATGATGAAGAACTGGTTGATGTTCTCTTACGTCTTCATTCACCCACCTTTCTGTCTTCAATATACATACTGCCATCCAAGAAAGAGATATCATACACTCCAGAGTTTTTCAATCAATCTTACCTTTCTTCAGCCTCATTAAATCACTCAGTTTACTGCTTTGAAAATTACTTAAATGGCTCTGTTTGTTAAAATCTATGGTAGCCCAACTGTGTAGGGAAAGAGTTTAATTTTTCTACAAACCAGTAGCTACTGTAGATTTCATGAATTTAAAATGAATCAGGTGTGAAAGTTATTTATTGCTTAGCAGATTGAATACATTTTGAAAGACTTCTCAGAGTGCCATATTTTACAAGCAGACTGTATTCACCAAAATGCTTTTGGGTAGTTTGATTCTTTTTTGGAGTGTTGATTTTATTTACCAATCAAAGAAATTACATAACCAAAAAAAAATTGAAATTATTTTATATCCCTGTCAGTGGAGGGAAGGAGATTTTAATTAATTACTCAGTGATGGGGTTAAACTCAGTATCAATAACAAAAGAAATCAATTGAAAATAAAAAGAAAAGAAATCAGATTAAATATATTTGGTGTGTTGTGAACAAACATATAATAATTGCTGCATCATAGCTACCTGTAAGACACCATAGTTGACCTTTAAAATGAAAAAAAAAAGCAAAACAATCTGACATCTTAAAGGATAACAAATTAATCATTAATAACCAAGCACTTTTATGAGGCTTTAAACACAACTGCACCATTGGCCAGAGTATTTGCAGTTTAGGAAGATTTCCAAACCTAAAATATTAATCATCTTGCTGACATAAAAAACATTTAAAATCCATCTTCAGCAGCTCCACAATATATGAGGCAGTGAAAGATGGTTGCCTAAAGTATAAATCTTTAGGTTTGTTGGAAATGTTTAGAATTATATACATCTGTTTATGTAACTTTACAAACTTTCTGATAAAGTTACACTAAATGGATCAGTGACTCTGTCCTGACCTGGTTGTTGCTGCAATCATCAGCTGGAGGGATCGGATGCAGATTGTGCTCCATCTCCTCTAGCTTTAACACCCCCTCAGAAGTGTGCTTCCAGCAATAACAGAGACAAAAGATCACAAAAATCTTCTAATTCATTTTGTCTTCACCCAGTGACAAATTTAGTAAATCCACAAACATGTGGAGACTTCATGCGAGATATTCCTGTACTGTAGGGAAGATTATGTATTGGCTCTTGCTCAGAAACCCAGCATTTAGTGAGCTTATATATTTGTCTGCTACAAAGTTATTCTACTTGATTTGTGTAGACCTGGGGAGATGACTTTGGGGGAAGTAGGGTCTTGCCTCATGAGGGGTTTGCAACTATACTGTCACATAGACCAACACTATGCAGAAAGTACAGAAAGTCTGAAGTTAATATGACCTATGTCATGGATCTATTCTACTTTCAAACACCATTAAGAATTCTCCTGCTTATTAAATAAGAATAAAATAGTTTTGAAGTAACTAAAATAAATAAACCACTGTGGTGCTGGTTTAGACATTATATGAATCATCATCATATAGTGCCAAGAAATCAGCCACTACTACAAGTCTGTGTGTAGAGGTCAACTGTTACCATTTCAAATAAAGTCTCTGCCTTTGATTAGAACTGTATCATTCTGTGTTAATGGTTATCACTGAAGAAAGAGGACAAGACATCTCCTTAATCAGTGATTAAAATGATCCACATAGTAGATGATTAATAATGCAGAAAACATTTTTTTACAGACGGTCTAATCTTTGCTGGGTTTGTAGAAGTTGTTATGCCATTAACAGGCTTTGTCTTTTAACTTTCCATATAGTATCTAATTGTTCCAGCTAGGTGTGAAGGAAAGAAAACAAAAGATAAAGAATGATATTGACTAGAGCACTGATATCAGGATATTGGACTTGTATCAATTAAAGTCAGCAAATATAACAGTACTCAGCTGGGAATAGTCATTAGAAGTCATTTTTTTTAAATGAAGTACTACTGAATGCTTAAAAAAAAATGTTTCATAGTGGAATTTTTCAACATGGAACAGGTCCAAGATACTTCCTTTCAGAGCAGAGCAGTGAGGTTTCAATGTGCTGAACAAGAACCTTTTGAAACCAATGCTGTGGTTTAATCCAAGCTTACAACTAGAATCATACACCCATTCACTCACCTTCCCCCTGTTCCAAAGTATACAGTGCTTTCTTCCCAATCTACTTTCTTTTCTTTTTATGCCTGCAGCAGTGTTGCAGAAGAGGTTCATTACCTGTAGCAGAGGCCTAGCTCTACTTTACATCTGCCTGTTTCCTCCCTCTGCCCAGCTCCCTACGTCTACACAGCACTAAAGTTATTTGTGATAGTTCTATATCTCTGGGTGTAAGAAGATCAGAAAGCATGTGAAATAAGTTACTATTCTAGGCACTTGATGATTCTAGATATGCAGTAAGTTTTCTCTGAAAGTTATAAACTTATTTACAATGGCTTTCAAGCCCTGGGCCAGCCCAAGGAGAAGGAATCATCTGTCCCTTCCTGCAGGAGGAAGACCAGGTACAGAAAGGAACAGAATTTATCCTCTTGATTGGATTTTTTTTTCCTGTTTTCATGAGCTTCTGTTATCCACCATCTTCCTTTTGCATGCAGGAGAGGACAAAGGAAATACATAGTATCAGCATGACTATGAAGCAAAATGAAAAAAAAAGGAGGAGAAATACAATATAAAACCAATAGAAAACTTATTTTTACAAAGAAATATTTTTTATTTCCAGCATTGACTTCAAATGCTGTGGTTTACAGTACAAATTGACAAAATTGTCCATCTGCCTTCAAAAAAGTATAAAAAGCTATAATTTATTTTTCCATTCCAGATTTTCAGAAATGCAGAGTGATAATGAAATAAATATCTTACAGCATATCAGTTATTAGCAGCAGCTCTAATATTTCCATTCTTTAAAAAAATAAGGAGCAGAACAGAACTGGCAAATTTTAAAGGATATTTTCCACAGAGCACATGGGCTTTTGAACCCCAGGTACAAGAAATAAGGAAAGGAAGGCAAGGGACGAGCATGGCTAAGCAGAGACCTGCTGGTCAAACTAAAGGACCAGAAGGAAATGCAGGGGCAGCAGAACCAGAGATGCACATCCTGGGAAGAGTACAGGGTGTAATAAGAAGGGTTTCTGTAGGTATGTCAGCCAGAAAAAAGCATACCTCCCCTGATGAGCAAAACTGGCAAAGAAAGAAGGCTTTAAAAATTCCTTATAATTCAAATTATTTGGTGATTCTATGAAAAAGTCATGCAAAGAACACCAGTAAGATTACTTTTGTAAGTTTTATATATATTTTAATTTAGACTGCACAACACAGTAAGTTTTCTGAGTTCTTAGCTGGAGTACTGCAATTTAACATTATGCAAGGACATATAGCTGGATCAAAAATTCAACTCAGTTTCAGAATTACTCTGAAGTCATGGCCAAGAGTTGTTCATAATTTCATGTAACTATAAAAGGTTTTCTTCATCTTGTGGTGCAATATTATTTGCTGTTTCATTATTAATAAGGCATGTTATTCCTTGGGAGATAGTGCAAACTCTAATTATACATTATTTTGAAGCTGTCATTAGAATTTCATGGTTTTATGTGCAGAAGAATTCCAGAACAATTCTTTCACAAGTTTTGTCTCGTCTAAATATTTGTATTTGTTTGCCTTTTTTGATTTGAAACTTCTGACGCAAGTAACTCCAGGTGTTTCGGAGGGAGAATAAACACAATTCTTCAACACAACTACAAGCTTGTTTCTTCTTAATAATAGGTAGTTAGGAAAAAAATACCCTCTCAGGTGTTGTGGTTTGGAAATGGGAACCTAAAGAAAACAGAATGCTTTAAACCATTGACTGTAGTCTTGGCAATGCTGGGATGCTCTGCAGTCCATCTAGGCATCATCACTAAGTGGGGGCTTCTGGCAAGAGAATTTGTTCTTCTTCCATGTTTTCCACTCACAACAGTGGGTCTATTTACACTGATAGATTTATATCAGTCAATGATGGCCTCAGGTAACAGACTAGTGCTCCACTGTAATTGTGCCTATGCTGTTTCTCAGGAACAAACCCGTGAAAGTGAGCAGATGCATTCTTCTATCATAGACTGTAATCTGTACTTCCTTACTCTCTTCCTTTCTTTCTTTCTTCCTCTTGTCTCCTCTCTCTTTTTCCTTTCCTTCTGATGGTACTGTGTACTCCTGAATTTTTAGTAACTTCTGCAAGGATACTATCCAAAGGATTTATGGGGCAAAAAGAGGTAAAATCCAAGATTTTACAGTCAGTACAGGGCTATTTGCTTTACTGCTGGGCTGTAGCCTTTGTAGAAATAAAATGCCCTGATAATTACACTTATGTTTGTTTCAGTGGGAACCAAACAGTTCAACTAGTTGAGTAACAGAAAAATTACAAAGCCTCACACCATCCATGGAGTCCCCTAAACAATGTAAGTGGCAGCATACCCATGTGATTTCTGCTTCTGCCTGTGGCACCATGCAAAAGAAACTGGGTCTTTTCTGTGAATAGTTGCCACCAGTTCCATTCCCAGCAGTCCAAACCACCAGCAGAAGTCAGAACCCTAACAGTGAGGGTTATCACTTTTCAACAGGTGACAGGTTTCCTCTGTCAGTACAGAGGAAAACATAACACATTTGATTTTCCTTTATTCAGTGCAGAATTCAGTTTTTACTCATCCCTAGGTGACAGCACAAGGCAAGATGGAACACAGTCCTAAGACGCTGGTGAATAAATCTGCAATAAAACAGAAAATCTTAGCAGCCTTAGGTTAACTCTATTACTCTAAAAGATCTTGATTATCTTCTTGTCCTATTATTCTCTTCCAATATCGAGCTCAATCTCTCTGAGATATCTACCAGAGACTTATCTCTCTTCATCCATCTTAATTTCAAGATGAATCCTGTGCAAAAGCTGTTTAGAAAGTACAGGCACCTAGATTGGCAGAGTCACATAACCATTGCTATTCTGGGGCAGTTTGACAGCATTTCCTCTACTGCCTTGGCTGAGCCAAGGGAGACTGTGCCTGGCACTGGCTGCACACTCTCCAACACTGATGCTGAAAGGGAGTGTCTGTGTCGGTTATAGCATATACAGCCCCAGACAGAGTCATCCTGCCATTTAAGAGCTTCTACTAGTGCAAAGAGCTCTCATACTTTGCAGAGTTATTTCAGCTCTCAAATGATGGTCTTTGGAATTATGTCTTTTTTAAAGCTGAAGCTGTTACAGATTAGGAAGAACTAAAAGCACAAAGATGATTCTCTGCAAAGATTCACATACTCATTTAGTCTCATTGCTTCTTAAAATTGTCATATGGATGATCAGTCTGAAAGAGAAGGTGGTTATATCCTCTATAACACAAAATTTTTATCATCTCTACAGCCAAGGATAGAAAAGATCTTCATATGAGCAATCTAGAAAAGTTAAATGCAAGGATTTTGAGTCTAATACTTTTGGGAAGTGAAACCGAGGCCTAAGGAGTGTTGCATGCCTTTTTGCACAGCATATATATTGTATAGTACAGACTATAATTTCCTATCTACACAAACTGCTTGAATTCCTGAAGGTGGCTTCTCTTGAGTGAGATCTAGCATAGCAGTGTAGCCTTGGCTCATTCTCTCCTTAAGGTTTCCATCATTGTTATAACAATATTCACTTGTCATTTTAATAATTATTCTCCCATTACAAAATAATACTTGATGATATAAAATGGCTTATCCTCTCAATGTCTTTCATGGAAATGTATTCTCAGATTATATTATCCTATTTTTTGAAGCATGGCATGTGCACCGGGAACTGCAAGGCATGTTAGTAAGTCTTCCGGTGTAATAGGTAAATATTTATAAATAACACACATATTATTTAACTGATAAATGCCCTGTCATGGATGTTCTGGTCATTTGCACACTGTAAATATGTGTTCAGGTGGATCTCATTATTTTTAATTGTGTATTTTGAGTGTTTCTACTTCTTAAGACTGCTTAATTGATAGCAGTTAAGTACCTCTAAAGCTGAGACAGATGAAGTTCAGAACTATACTGACCTAATACTGACCTCCTTTTCTACCTGAAAGCAACAGCTTTTGAAGGTGTTCAGAACTCGTTCATTATTCATTTCTTCACAGGCTCATGTCTTGCTTCAATTTAAGTTGTCATGTTGGTTCTGCATGATGATGTACTCCTTTGCATGGCAGATGAGGAGGCTGAGTTAAATTCTTTTAGTAAAGGTCATCTGTAAACTTGAACCTTGATCTCAGTAGTGAGATGCAAGTATTTTATTCTCCGTATCAGGCTGTCCTTCTGATACACAGTGGTAGCATGTAAAGTTAATGTGGGTTAACAGATTCTATTGGTTCAATGAATGCAGATGTCCCGCAGATGATCCATTTGGGAAGTAAACAAGGGGTTTGCCCAGGAACATTGAGATAAACAAAAAATGACTGAATGGGACATGGAATCTACACAGGGAACTCCTAACTGTACTGATTGTGGTATGGAACTTTACCAACATATAACTGCAAGATATTCAAGGAAATTTTACACAGTAAATTCTGACTGATGACTTGCACCAGGTCTCAGCCCATACATACACTACAGTAGGACAGTTTCTCAACTGAAGTCAAACTCTCTTATCATATGGCTATAGAAGCCTGACACTGGTATTCATACTAAAACTTTATTAAACAAGAAGCCAGAGCTGGTCCTAGAGCTTCACTGCAGAAAGCATATCAGGGTATATTGAGTCAAACTTCTTAAATAAACATAACAAAAAAATACAGAAACTACTGGTAATAATATTTTTTCCAAATTAATTACTTTTATGTTTAAATTCTTTGCATTTTCTTTTAAATCAATAGGGATCATATTTCACTTCAGAGGTGGCTCATCATGGAGAGGAGGTCTGTTGCACCATTACCCAGTTTATTTCATTGCAGTCTGCAAAAAAAAAAAAAAGTATATTCTTGGCTGAAACCAACTGCATTCAGAAATCCTTTTTCCTCCCATTGCTTTTAGAAGGCTGTCTAGCTTTTAATCTACTCAGTTGGTCTTGCCATTTTTCTTTATTTTGGTCCTAAAGAAGAATGGGAGGCACATTAGCATTGTCTCTTCATTTTTGGCAATTACTGTTGATAAGCTACTATAAAATTCTGCTTTTTATCAAAAATAGCACATACATTTCAAAGCAACAATAAGTTAATTGACATACTGAATTCATAAAAGAGGAGGAAAATTCTGTGAGCAGAGAAATGCACTGAATTTGAGGATGAATATGTTTAATTTTCTAGTGTTATTACAGATTTCATAGTCTTGAAAGTTGCTGAAGAAAATAAACCAATAATAGCATGGCACTGCAACTTAAATCAATTCACTATTCTAATACAATGCTCCCTTAAAGAAAATGCACTCTTTCAAAAATAAATCAATTTTGTCCATGTAATAAAGCAGAATTATTTGCTGATTACAAAAAACAGAGAGAAAAATAATCTTTTGTGTGACTGGTCCTTTTTAAAAGGAATTAGAAAAACAAAATTGTCTTTCTGTATTATTCAAACTCCAGATTGTTGACAGTTTTTATCTTTTCTTATTTTTATATGTAACCAGATATGCCACCTCTCAAATTTCTAAGAATTCTGTTGTGACCAGAAAATGACAGTTCTAGACAAGCAAGGAATGAAGTGCTGCATTCTGGCTGCAGGGGCTGGTTGTTTGCTTCAGAAAATTTATTTTTTTGCCTAAGCAGAATTAACATATCATTTGGAGAGTTTCCAGTATTTGATTGTTGTACTCAGGCATACCATGATGATCTCAGATTCTTTTTCTAAAAAAAGAAAGTACTGCAGAAAAATCACCTCTGTTATAAAATGCAGTAGCTTGAATTCATGCTTAATATATCACAGATATGAGTATACTTAAAACTGCAAGCTGACTCCATTCAAATATCAGTCTGCTGAATGATGAAATGAATAATAAACATCAATACATATACATTTAAAACCACTCAAACCTACAAATCCTTACCATATAAAAAGATAACTCTTATAGCTGCTATAGTTTTCAGCTCAGCTTTCATCTGTCAGTGGTGTTATAGAAAGGGAAACTAGAGAGAAATCTTTGTTTATCATGCAGAAGCTGGAAAAAAAGTATGAATTTTTGGGTTTATGCATGGAACTTATCCTGCCTCTTATATCACCAGGATGTCTTCTATTGTATGGAGAATGTTTTGACATAAAACGCACTGGTAGAGGGCATCTGTATGATGCCAAGGCATAGTTTACATCTAAAAAAAAAATGCTAATCAAATATAAAAAGATTAATTTAGTGATCATTAAAACTATTTCCTAGAAAGTTAACTAAAATCAGTTAGCTTAAGAAATTAGTTCTTGTTCCCTCTAGAAGGCGAGAGATGTTTCCTTAGGCAGAATTTTACCATTCCTTGGGTAAGAAAAGGTGAAGAAAGTCTTTGATTTGTCTGCTGCATAACTCCTGTATTTGAAAATGCTGATAAAGCAAACATAAATTTCTTTAACCAAAACAAAAGCAAGCACATTCTGATGCTTTATCAGACCTAAGGGCTCATGCTTCTGAAACTGACATAGCTGGTTCTTACTTTTTATTTATTTATTGATGTATTCACTCACCACTATTTGCAATTTAAATTAAAAAATAACTAAAAGCTCTTTTGACTTAAATGATAATATTTTTTCCACTGTGCATCCTTTAATAAATAAGGAGTCAAACAAATTAAAAATCTGCGCATGCTGGAAAACATTGTATTTTCAGCTTCCCAGAAAAGAAGCTAAAATACACAAGAAACTGTTCTGGAATCCTTAGATGTCCCTTCAGAGTGCTTGAGTTCTGGACCTGAAGGAATAGCTCTTACGTGGATGTGCTTGCTTACATTTACATTGTGTTTGACTATTCTGGGGCTGTTATCTTCAGTGAATTCCTAGCCTATGGCTGAGAGCTGAAATGAGATTAAGTTCATTCCCAACATGAAAGACACAAAGGGCGAAATACAAGCCTGTATTTCTTAGTAGTTGAAATATAACTTTTGGCTTGATTTCACAGTCTTTATTCATATTAATAAAATCTTATGAAGGAAAGCAAGCTCACTATTTTCAACATGAGAAAAAAAGAAACCACAAGGCAACCTAATAAAAACTCAGTGACTAGTGTGAATAAGTATTCATTCATAGAAAGACAGTCTAGTCCAGTTAATGGTAAACTATTACAGACATTTACTTGACTATCTTTTGTACAACTCTTGGCCAGAAAGTCTCAAGAAGTGTACCCTGCTTTTCTTACTGGGGGAAAGAAGAAAAGCTAATTCCAATTGGCTTTATTTGCATTGTAATTTACCCATAATTCCACCTGCTAGCTTCTGATTTTTGATTTATTTGTGCCAGTGGGTGGTTTGGCATCTTACTGCTCCCAGGAACAAGGGAGGTATAAAGCTGGTTTGGAAGCTACCTTTTCCTCTCAGCTGTGACAAGCGTAAATTCAGCATAGCTGAATGCTCTTACTTGGCCCCAGAAAAATTCTTTGGCACTCAAAGTAACATCAATTTCCAAGCTCCAGTTCTGTTTCTTGCTGCCTAATCTTGCAGTTTTCTCCATTTCTTGGAATAAAACTTCTTTATACTAATTTAGATACTTGAGTATCTCTTTGTGCATGCACCAAGAAATTCCCCACACCCAGTCTGTGCTGCTCATTAGGTGCCTTGTTGAGACCTACAGCATTAAAAAATTGATATTTTTGTGAGTGTTAGTTACATTGTGGGATTTCTTTAAGAAAATCTGCTGTGAACATATTGATTAGTCCATTGAAAAATGCAAGTGGATAGTGAATGCATTATTCCTTAAGCACCTGTTTCTCCTTTCTCCCTGGCATACTGAGTCTTCAACTACATGAGCAAGGTGAAATGGCTGAACAGATTGGACAAAATTGTTGTAACATAATCACACCAAGACATGCTCTACAGTCAGACATTGGATTACTGATCATAGGGCTGTTCTCAGAGAACAGAAGAAAGTTTTCATCCTATATACCAGCTAAATGCTGATGAATGAAAAAGACCATCAAGAGTTGAGGTTATATTTTCACAATTGTGGACTAGAAAGTGGAAGGAGTTGCCTCATTTGTCATTGATATTTGATTCATGGCTTATTGCAAATGGGTTAAAATGTATGATCATTGACTAACTCTGGTACTGAAGATGGAGGAATGGTAAATTAATATTTAAAAAGTTAATGTGATGCCAACACAGATAACAGGCTGAAATACCCATATACAGTGAGTAAAACCCAAGACATGGACTAAATTTTCTAGAATCACATTTTCTTGCTGCTATTTCTACTGCTTTCTAAGACTTTTCAACTTTGCTTAGGCTTTGCATTCCCTTCCTTGTTCCTTAGTAAATAGCACTAACTCCATTTGCTTAGTTATAGAAATAATTCCCCCAGATGGATTCAGTCTGCTGAGGACTGGGCACTGATTGTAGGTTTTAAGGAGAAAACAGGACACACAGAAGGAGGTTATTTCTTCTCCAAAAAAGAAAAAAGTTCCTGCTATGTACATCTCAGTAAAACCTGTTCAATGGTAAATCTGGAAAAGCCAGTTGAGGAAACACTGTTTATTTTGCTCAGTTTATACTCATGCCAGTGTGAGGTTCCAACATTCTGATATTTCTTTCTACCTCATCAGTTGGAGATGAAGGAAAAAGTGTTTAAGTCTATCTATTTTGTGCATGAAGTTAAGGTGTTCATATTCTTAGACTTCTTTTATCCTCTGAAAATGACTATCAGATGATCCAGATCAGGAGTCAATGTGTTCTGGAAGAGTTGGTTCATCATATTCTCTGCCAGTTGTACACAAATGCAGTGGTCCTGGCATTCTTAAACCTGATGCTTAAAGCAGACTGAGAATACTTCAGTGTCCGAGCTGCTTTGAATTGGGAGACCAATTTATATCTTTTATATGTTATTTTAAGTTGATAGTTTGGATAGCTGATAATTTACATTAAATTTTGAATACATTAATTAGGAATAATATAGTGTAAATTACTTTTTCTTGTATCTATCTACATATTCAACAGACTTAGAGAGCAGACAATTATTCCCTAAATTTGCATTTGTTTTGTGATAAGAAAAAAGTGATATGGTCAGGAGAAGGGAAAACATAAAGGAAGCAATACACTGTAGAGGAAAAAAAGATATTTAAGTGACATAAAAGTTATTGAACAACTTATTAACTCCCATTCACTGCTAGTGTAATTCTTTTTAGATAAAAATAGGAAATCAAGGAAAGAATCAACACCTCAAAATTTTTAGCAACTGTTTCTTTCCATCTCTACCTTTTTTCTTTGAGAGCTATAAGATTTTTATGTTTTGTATGAGAATCTAACAAAAGTTTTCAAGTTCTGACACCAGTCATCTGTCTGTTTTTTGTACTGTAGATGGTCCTTCTGAGTAATGATTATTTTATGGATGATCCACCTCACATCCAAATGGAGTACCATCTCCTTGTCAGCTTGAAAATCTAAATGAAATTTTGAGCAATTTGAATGTGAAAGTGCTTGCTTTGATGTGTGCACAACAGAACTAAGAAGTAGCTGAGCAGTGATTTGTGCTGCTCAATTTCAAATGGTAGGTATAAGTGCACCTTTATCTTTTTGTAAATCTATCCTTTTGAGTTGGTTTTGTGAATCTCATTCTTTATTGTTAGTTAATTCAGCTTGAAACACTCATGTTTCTATTTGCAGAGGTACTGAATCTTCACGGCTGTAGTTAAGGTTAATAAAGAATCTATTAAAAAAACTTAATAGAATTTGAATTACTCTGAAAAAATGAAGTACTTACCTTGACAGAATCTCAGCAATAAGTTACCACTTCTAGTTTAATCTCAATATATTTTGTACACTTTGTGGCAAGTAAATAAAAAAAAAATGCCCAGTCACACACAGACTGAAGAAGATAAAAGGAAACATTCAGCTGTTACCGGGGTGAGATAAAGGGCCAGTGGGCAGAAAGAAAAGAGCACACATAATTATGTAGTTAACTGTTTTATTATATGCAAATATATTAGGAGGGAAACTGCTGTTGTCTGGGCAACTTTAATTTTGGCATATCTTATCTTTTAAATGGCAGCTTACCAATCTGAAGCACAGATAAAACTAAACAAACTGGTTATCAGGAATCTTCTCATCTGTGTATATACAAGAGTAATTTTAAAGTTTATATCACCAACTAGTTTTCTTATATGTTTAAGAACAGATATTCAGATTTTGAAAATATTTTCATTATAGCTGTACTTGTGGGCTTGTGTGCTATTGGATTTCAGGTAGAAGAGAGAGTTGAAAATTACTTTCATGTACAGTGATAAGGTATGGAGCAATAGTACTCCTCCTCTGAAAAGATGCAGCTGGTGAAGGCAAGCAAATATAGGGCTATTCAAGGAATTACTCAACAGAATTCCCTGAGAAATGGTCCTAAGGGACAAGGGGGCAAAATGGAGCTGGCAGATCTTCAAGGATGCTTTGCAAAGATCACAAGGGCTCTCAGTCCCCAGGTGTAAGAAACTGAGCAAGAAAGCATAGAGGTTGGAGTGGATGACTTTAAACCTGCTGGTCAAACTAAAAGGCAAGAAGGAACTGTACAGGAAGTTCAAGCAGTGTCAAGTATCCTGGTAAAAGTAAAGGCATGCTGCTCAGTTGTGCAGGGATGAGGTCAGGAAGGACTAATTTTCACAGAAAAAAATGGGGCATGTATGTCTAAAGATTGAAGGCTGAGGAAGGGAATAAAGAAAAAAAAAGCTTATATTACGGTTAATCTCAGAAGAAAAACAGAGTATCAAACTTAGTCCCCAAAAAGCTGAATATTGCACAGATTCTCTTGGTACTCAAATGCATTTGGCTTCAAGGTCCTTTCTCTAAGCAGTAGAGGAGGAGGGGGATTGCTGGAAGACTGTACTACCTTTGTTTATCCCTGCTTCAGTTGCTTATAAGCCTTGTGCACAGTTCACATAGGGACAACCATACACTGTTCTTAAAAAAATAATACAAAACAAAACCCCAAAAATCTTTGTCATCCTTCACCGATTGTTTCCAGTCCCCAGCTAAGGGAACCTCAGAGAAGTGCAGAATGACCTGACTTTTTTCCAACTAAAGAACTCAATATTGGTTGCAAAGACTTTCTATAGTATGCTTGTTTTCCACAGAAGTGACTCATTTGAGTACTGACAATATACGTTTCTGCATCACCTTCTCACTCTGCAAGACCAGTCTGAAGACTGACAGCAAAAGGGTTTCAACATGGCTTAATAGATTCCAGTGGGTTTTGGATGAAGAACACAGAGCTAGTATTTTTAATGCTGTTAACTTGAGCTAGACATTCTCTTTTCTCCCTCTATCCTTTATATCATACTGTGATTTAGTTCTGAGTAAAGGTATGTGTGTAAGTCATTTAAAATTCATTTCTTACTACCAAAGTTACTTCTTTGGCTTATTAGGTAGAAGTCCTGTGCTCTTGAGGCTGGAGGTTCTTCAATTCTATTTACAATGCTGGATGCATAAGTTTGCCTGATAATTTTGTTATTCATAGATGGACAGATAATTAAAACAAAGATTGTACAGCCTTGTTTCAATTCCTTAATTCAGATTAATGCTACATATCTAAATGGAAAGTTAACACTTAGATGGCATCTTGAATTTCTCAGAAAGGTGCAGTCTGACACATGAATTCTTATGTTATCAAAAAGTTATCAAAATCCTCATCAACTTCTACCACACGAAGCTTGCTGCATAATTTCACTGATCTGACACAGCTCCACTGGTTTCAGGCATAATGGGATTTTTTTAGCTTTTAAAGGTTTTTTATTTTAGAATGATGGAAAAAAGGATCAGGTTTTAAAACCCACTGCTATTTTAATGAAAAAAAAAAAATCACACTCCAGCTGGTTCAAACTGTATGTAAAACATTGCATATGGGAATGTGCCATTTTACAATGTGCTTATGTGATCTACATTTCATTTATTAACTATTGAAGCAAACAGTATGGGGAGTTAGTGCATTTTTGATCTTGAAGATAGGATTCTTACAATTTTTAAAACTCTAGAGCAGAGTATAATTTGAAAGTCACTGTCAGAGATTGACACAAACATTTCCTTGGGTGACATCCAATTAGTGGCATAACAGTCAAATTTTTTCCTATTGGTTCATTTATCTGCTGCATTTGTTTAATAGCTTCATCTGTTGCATCCCTATCAGGAGAGTATCTGAATTTTTCCAACTTTATGCCACAATCAAAGAAAATTCTTTATTGTCTTTGCTAGTAAAAGAGTCACAAAAGACACCTTGAATGATCCTATGATATGGTTGAAAAAAAAAAAAAATGCGGTCATGAAGTCTGAAATACAGCAATCAATTTTTCAATTCTTTCTGAAGAAATTTTTTTATGTCTAGGTCTCATTATCTAGGCCCCATCTTCTCTGAATGTTTGTCTTGTGCATCAGTCATCCCTTTAAGTTTAAGCAGGAAAATATTTTTCATTAAATGGCTTGAACCATTGACACAGATCAGATGAAGACCTTTGAAAAGAGACAAAAGCGTTCTCTGGCTTTGATTTAACACTAGATTTGTCTTGCTCAAATTATTGTTTGGTTCAGAAAAAAGTGGTAAACTTTGAATGTAAGAAATTAAGTGTTTCAAGTTCTTTAGAGTTGGTTCCATATGCTTTACATAGATATTTATTATCCAGAAAAAAGTGTCAGTAGTAACACAGGAGATCTGTTTTGCTGTCACAATTGTCATATCTGCATAGGTAGATGAAACTGTTGGAAGCATTTTGCTTCTCACACTGATCTGAGGGGCAATCAAGCTGGAGGAAGAAAAACAATTATACCATAATAGATTTTTTGTGCAATGTTTGTTTCTTAAATAATTTGCATATTTCCACTCCTTATGTTTTATATAAAGGAATTTATTAGTTCATGCCCTAGATTATGGATGTGTAAGTATACATACTTTTTAAATTTTTTGAGTGGCAGTTGAAATGCAGGTAACCTTAATGTATATATTGCTTGAGAGTTGATCTTAACAGATTTATTTTATGTATTGTTCAAATTATTTCACCAAAGATCTCCAAGAATTTACAACGTGGAGAAAGTGATTATTATCCTGAAAGTGTAATTTATTAGTAAATAATCTAGTGTCTATTATTTTATACATAGAGGATTTTTCATGGCAATGAAACAGCTAACTAAATCATCTCTTCTGTGGTAGGCTGAAATCTGTCATCTACTAAAAACAGGAATGTTTTTACTGAGAACAACTGGTATGAAAGGCCATCAAAAAATAGAAAATATTGTCATGAAGTCACATAAGCAAATGGATGTATTGATCCTGGCAACTAGCAGAAAGCACATAATGCTGCATCTACCCGCAATAACCAAATAAGACAGGAACAAATAAAACTGGTGTTTCATCATGTATCAATCATGTAGATAGAAAGAGCTACCTCTTTAAAGCAAAGAAATGGCATTTTTAATAATGCTAAAAATAAGTATAAATTGTGCATAAGAATAGCTTTGCTAAAATAAGTTTGAATTTATGTGCAATTACAGACTGAAATGTCATGAAAGAACTCTTCATTATCCTGAAAATCCTCTTAAGTAAGAATTTCAGCAGATTTAATATTCCTTCAGTTGTCTTAACTTTAACAGCTCTTGTTTTTCTTTTTTTTTTTTCCCAGGCAAATCATCAATCTGTACCTCATTTCAATACCATCAAATGGCACAACATCTTAGTCTGACCACCTCTGGAAACATTAGTGATACATTGTATATCTGGGCATTTTCTCTCTTGGTAGCAAAAGTACCTTCAAACAAGTTGACCGATCTCTCATTTCCTAAGAGGATTAATAAATGCTTTTTTCTGGCATTTATGTAAGGTCTAGTATATATATATATATGTTAGATGAATATAAATAAATTCAACAGTATTTTGAAGTACCCTTAAGACTATTTTTCAATGAAGTCTACTTAAATATCTTTACTATTATTTAAGTTGCTGCTGAGATAACTTTCTAGCATATTGACCAACATATTCTCATTGCCCAATATGCCTATCTGTTCTATCTTGATTCAAAATAACATTTTAGACTTACAGCATTCAAATGATAAAATCTTGTGCGTGTATATGTGTTTGTGTATACCTCCCAGCACATTCAGATCCTTCTCCACAATAAATGATTCATGTATTCATTTCCCTGTAATATCATTACCCTGAATTTCACACATTTGAAATTTTATCTTGAAAGTAATGAGAGATCGTTTCATTATTTCCTCTGGAAGTTGAGCTAAAACAACATTGCTGCTTGTCTTTTCTGTGTTATTCATTGTAAAAAGGGAATCACATTCTTCTATATAGGCATCAAATACTGGAACATGAAGATACAGTGTCCCCTAAGCTTTCTTTTTTCAAGGCTGAACAAGAATAACTCTTTCTTATAGCAGACTTCCCTTCCTTTGATCATAGTGTCCTTTCTTGGGACTGTCTCCAGTCCGGCCAAATTTTTTTTGTATAGTGCTGACCACATATCACCACCAGTGGGTAGAGCGAGATGACTTCTTTGTCTGGGCTGGTGATTCCTTCGCTAAAGCAACCCAGTCTATGTGGTCTCTCTGTAGGGTGGTTCTCCCCTTCATGGTGTCCATCTCCCCATCCAGTTTGATTTCATGAAGGCAAACTTCATTCTGGAAGGCAATATTTTAAAAACAAAACTTCTTCAGCAGACTAACTATGACTTTTGCTATGCCATGTATAGTAGCTGTTGTCTCAAGAGTTTATAGCCATCCTACATACAGTCTTTAATGAAAAGAGCTAAAGTGACATACAAACTACAAGGGAAGTCTCTGCTAGGTAGAAGGAATTAGAACTGGGAAGGACAGTATTTTTAGGAGAACTGATGTCACAATCTGGAAACTTAAATAGTGTGGAATTAATTCTGTACTTAGAATTCATGCAACTCATGCTTTTGTACTCAGCGCTGAAATGTCACCACTTAAGAACAACTGCATACACATCATGCCCTATACCACCTCTTTCAGATTCACAGATGATTCTAGGTACTGATGTTTAGCTTCAGCTGCAAGAATCACCCAAAACGCAGATCTTTTACACAGAATAATTTTGTATTGTATACTTACTTTTCACTTAGCTGAGAATAACTGTGTATTTGGGCTCACATGTGCTTGTGTGTACAAGGAATCAGTTATTAAAAAGATCAATTCATCTGAGTTTTTAAATAACTAAGGTATGATGGATGGTATTATTACCTTGTCTGTTCAGTTTGCTGCAAGTTTCATTCTATTAGAAAGATGTTTGCGGGCAGCAGAGATGAAAGCTGCCGGTTCGTCTTAAAAACTAGTTAAGTGAAATCCTGAACTGGGAGGAAACGCCTGTCATAGGAAGGGAGCTTGCTGCATGTCCAGTTATTGGGCAAGGAGAGCTGGGGTAAGGCAGTTTCTGGACTTTGGGATAGGGAGGCAGGGAGTGAAGGAGATGGCAAACTGACAACATGAAAGGCAATGGCAGCTTCCTAACAGCACATAACCTGACTTACAAAGGAGCCTAAAAAAATTTTTGTAAAGGTTCTAAGAAGTCCGAGTGTGACTTGCTTGATTCACTGGAAGTCGCTAGACAGTGAATGAGACAAAAGTACTGATTGCTCCAGGGCTCAAGGGAAGCAGTGTTGACAAAATCTTTTCTATTAATCTATCCTTTGAGCAAACCTGAATTTTCACTATTTTAAAAGTTACAATTATTAGAGTATAAACTATGTAAGAACTACATATTCAGAGGTCTTCTGCTATTTCTGTGGCCGATTCAAGGTCCTGTGAAGGACAGAAAAATTTTATGTAGCCTGCACTGAGTAAGAAATATGATTCTGGTAGTTTCTAATATCTAAACTACAAGGCCAAGGAGGAAAATTGGAAGAGAAACTAAATTCTGTCTCTTTATCTTCTATGTTATTTTAGACTGTTAATTCACAGACCGATGACCCTATGCAGCAGCTACAAAGTACATGTAATACAAGTCATGTATTAAAGATATACAAAAAAATTGCAAGAACTGGAGCAGCAAAAAAATAGCTTTTTACATGAAAAATTAAAGTATTGTTCTATGAAAAAGATATTTTTAAGTTTGACATTGTTAAAACTTTTAAAGAGGAAATTAAAAAATAACATTCTCCAAATATAATTTATTAATTATTCTGCTTAAGAGTTATCTTTCAAATTGTTTGGAAGCAATTTTTTCAGCATACTCAACAAGAATAGTGGTGTGGGTTGATATTAGCTGTCTGCCAAGCCCCACCCAGTTGGTTTTTAAATAGGTCAGGACTAGTAAAGAGGTTGGATTATGAGAAAGAAATCACTTGCTAATTACTGTTACGGAAAAAGCAGTCACAGCTTGAGGAAAACTAGGCATATTTACTGCCAATTACAGTAGAGGTGGATGGGAAGAAAAAAAGATAAACTAACACTTCTATCTTCACCTTTTTTTTGTCTGGTCTCATCTTTACCCATTCCTTCCCATTGTCTCTACCTCCACACCCCTCTGAGAGGTATAAGGAGGACAGATGAGGAACAGGTGTTGCATTCATAACCTCTGTCTCCTTTCTCACTTTTCCCATTCTCCATCATGGGGTACTCCAAAGGATGCCAAAGAATCTCCTTCTATGACCTTGCTGTTTACAGAGCTGTTCCTAGCATTTTTTTCCCCTCACTGCCTGGCAGTGTTTTGGCCTTAAACCTTTTCATGTAGGCAACAACCAGCTTGTCTGATGTGCTAAGCTTACCTTATAATGGGTGCATTGGACCCAACTGGAACAAACTGTCCAGCATGGGACAGCCCCTGTTGCATCTCAATATCAACACCTTAATTTTACAAAACAAAGACCACAAAAAAGGTGTCTTTTCAGATTGCCTGCTTCCAACTAAGGTGCATGCTATGCATCTGATACTTACAGACTTACCCTCAAGCAAATACTAATTACTTCGAATGTCTAAGATAAAGTATTTTACTCATTTTGGAGGAAAAATTCCACACTACCCTGATAGGGAAGAAATTAGGGACACAGATTACAACACATCATGGAATTCCACTCTGGTAACTTCTACAGGTCTCTTGGTGTTCATTTCTATTTTAGAGAACAGAATAACTTACATATAGTTTGATTTTGAACACGACCAGGATTATTTTAAAATGAGAGGCATGACTTTTGTAGAAAGTCTCTTCATTATGGTGTTCTCTTAGCAATCTACCCGTTTATGTTGTAAATAATCTTCACATGAGGAGTGAAAAACAAAAACATAGCAAAAAAAAAAAATTTCCCCAGTGCGCTTTCTCTTCCTCAGCTTCATATGGGTTTTTTTGTATTTAGAAACCTGCTATTGATTTCTCTTCCAAGTAATTTATCGGTCTTTAGAACTCCTGGATGGTTTTGATCTTAAAAATTCTTTGGTGAAAAGCTCAACTATTTTCTCCTTATTGCCTAAAGTGTAACCTCCTTTTGTTTGTTTTGAAATTCATGCATAGTATTACCAAAATTTCTTTTAAAAATAGTCATCCTTTTATGGAAAGGCTGCGCTAAGACTTCTCTTGGAAGAGGATTCAAAAGTCTTTCAACAAAAATGTATTCATGACCAATTTATTCCCCCCTTTTCTGTGCTAAGTATCTGATAGTCAATAAGACTTCAGGCAAACCCCACAGAGCATTAAGGCAAGAAATGGAAACACAAGGCCATCACTCTCCTTCCCATCCCTCCCCCTGCCTAACTAGCCGGGGGGCCAGCAGGCCCCCCGGCCTTCCTCCTCCCGCCATGGCCGCTTGAAAAATGCAACTCACCAGTGATGTCCTGCAGCAGAGACACCAGGAGGAGCATCCCTCAGGCCCCACGGAAGGGGCAAATAGTGACCAGTGCCCTGCCCCTCTGCTGTTAAATAGGACAGTGGGTGGAGGGGGCTCATTGGGAACAGCTGGGGAAGGGGAGGAGTTTCCAGTGGAGCCCAGGTGTGTGGGATTTGGGGGAAAATGGGCTGGAGAAAGGTTGGTGTGAGTCAGAGGTAGGAGATGGGGGGAAAGAAGGGTATGCAGAACTTGCCTAGAGGCAAAATGGGGGGAAATATGGAAGGACTTGAGTGTTCACCATGAGGGTGGTGAGACACTCAAACAGGTTTCCCGAGAGAGGTGGTGGTGGCCCCATCCCTGGGGATATCCACAAGGAGGCTTGCTGAGGCTCTGAGCAGCCTTCTCTGTCCCTGCCCATGTCAGGGGGGTTAGAACTAGATGATCTTTAAGGTCCCTTCCAACCCAAACCATTCTAAGTTGATTTTTTCCAGAATACTTGCTATTTCCTTTCTCAGGCATCATTTTACCAGATTAAAGAACCAAAACTTTGTAGCATCTGTTCACAAACTATTTTTTTATTTCTTTAATTATCTACCCTGCACCTTTTCTGTCATAATTAATGTTTGTTGGGGATTGAAACATAGATGGAGAAGAGAAATGCAAGCAGATTTCTGCTTTCTGCCTCTGGAGATTCTTTTTTTAGGTGTTATTTTTAGATATTATTAAAAATGTTTTCCAACTGTGTTACACTAGCTCTGTGTAGCTGGTGATGGTAGCACTCTTGTATCAGAAATTTTTTCATTACAGATGTTAAAGAAATTAAACAAAGAATCATAGAAACTCAGGGATTGGAAGGGACTTTGAAAGATCATCTAGACAATCCCCCTGATGGAGCAGGAACACCTAGATCAGGTCACACAGGAATGCATCCAGGCAGATTTTGAATGTCTCCAGAGGAGACCCCACAACCTCTCTGGGCAGCCTGTTCTAGTGTTCCCTCACCCTCACTGTGAAAATTTCTTTCCTCACATTTCTGTGGAACCTCCTATGTACCAGCTTGTACCCATTGCCCCTTGTTCTGTCATTGCATGTCACTGAGAAGAGCCTTGCTCCATCCTCCTGACATGTTACATATTTATAAACACTAACAAGTTCACCCCTTAGACTCCTCCAAGCTAAAGAGACTCCCTCGGTCTTTCCTCAAAAGGGAGTTGCTCCAACACCTTAGTCATCTTTAGTGGCTCTGTTCTGGACTATCTCAAGAAGTTCCCTGTCCTTCTTGAACTGAAGGCCCCAGATCTGGACACAGTATTCCAGATGTAGTCTCACCAGAGCAGAGTAGATAGGGAAAGACCAGATTGTCGTTTACCCAGAGATCTTATAATAAATGAAAATGAGCACATTCACAATATGTGAGATATACCCTCAAACCAAAAAAATGTAGTTAGAGATAATTCTTAGCCATATCCATTCCATCTTGATAATCTTTGGAGAAGTTCCAAGGTGAATATCAGTCCTGATTTTTGTGGCTGAATTCTTGACAAGATGCAGGGAAAACAATGTCATACAGGGCTTAGAGACCGACTTGACATCGGAAGTCTAGGTCTATCAATCAGTGTTATTGGCATCCACAGGTGTCTATACGATGTCTATATGAATGTGTCTGTCTGTGCCTCTGTTTCTATTTTAAACTACTGGTTCCTCCCCTGAGGCAATCACCACATTGACGTCAGAACATTGCCCAGCACTTCATTTATGTCTGAGAAGAGAGGGAAACAGTGTTGAGATGAGAGCTCAATGGAAAAAATAATATTCAGTGCATGTTAAAAGCAGTGAGAGAGAAGGAATAAGTGGAAGAAAAGGGAATTTTTAAGTCTGTGTATTTATGTTATCCTAAATACCAAAAAACCTGATTATTTTGGATACAAATACTGTACTAGTGTCTGATAATACAGATAGGCAATTTTTTTTGAATATTCAACTCTGTGAAAACATATGAAAACAGCTTGTAGAAGTTTCTTTTTTTCTTTTTTCTCCATTTGAAAATTTTCTTATTGGTGTTAACCAAAGGTCATGGCAAACTTATGATGTCTTTTTCTTTAATTTCATGTGCTTTTCCTAGAGTACTCGCACACATCCTTGCAGTAGATATTAGATATTTATAGAACTCTATCTTGTTAGTCATAACATCATGTACTTAACTGAAACTGTCAGGAGCTCCAGATGGAGGTAGACAGTATCTTGTCCAATAAACTTTGGTGTTAATGCATAAATTAGGCAATCTATACTCATATGACTTTTTGAATCAGCTAATGTCAGCATGGAGTAGTACTACATGTATATATTTGAATTCAACACCCAATATCCAACAATTTTTTTTTATTATTATTTAGCCATTGAGTGGATCAGAATGACTTTAAAGACAATGACTGAAAGCAATATAGGCAAAACACCATATTACACAGCATAAAAACCACAATCTGTTTTACATCGTATCTTCCCTTTTCTCTCTTACTGTTCTTGTTCATTCCTTTTTCCTCTCCAGTCCTACAGTCTAGTGGGCATGAGAGAATCTTGGTTTCATTTTTTAACATGGAAATTCTTGTTCTTGAGATCAGGGCCAAACAATTTAACCCCATAGGAAAGTATATTATTTATTATTATTTGAAGAAAGTTTATTTTAATATCTGCTCTTATAGTTTGGAGACACTGGCTTCATATTTTCTGAAGACATGTGGTTGGCAATATTACTTGGAGTTTCTCCAGCTTTGGGCATCTGTAGAAACACTGATGACAAAAGCAGTGTTTTTATTCTTCTAATTGTGGACATTGGTCTCATATATACCTGGCAGATATTTTTGTGGAAAAACTGAGTTTTGTTAACATTTTCATTTTTTTGCTGAAGAAATGAATCTATGTTCCTAATAATTTCTGCATCTTGCTTTTGCAATTTAAGAACAAAGAAGAAGGATACCCTAACTTTCCTGATCTTCAGTTAAAATCAAAGCAAACTACCTAGTTTTCATTTATTGGCTAAATGGCAGAACAGCTAATCAACTTTTAATTTTATTTGAAAAGTTGCATGAAATTTGTTTTTCACCAAACATGTGGAAAACTTGTCCCTCCATATTCCTTAAATCTCTGGACATTGTTCTTAACTGCTGGCATTGAGAGTCTAGACCTCTGATTCCTTGCATCACTGAGAGATGACAACCCAGGAAAATAATATGTCTTCTCCCAAGGTTCCATTTGCAGTTTTTCTTTTGGGAGGCACGGTGCTTTGCTGCAGGACATTGCCCTCTGCAGCCTATGCCCACAAACAGCAGCAGTTCACTGGTGGCCTCACTCTGGGTTACCAGGAAAGTTTAGTTCTATTTGGGTTACACTACCACTGCCTAATCTGAAGTGGAGCTTGTTGTGAGGGTTTCTTTTCGGGTTGGTTTTTTTTTTCACTTGAGGGTTACTGTGTTTTTAAAGAAAATGGTACAGAATGTGTAACAAGATACAAAAGTCAATATACACTAGTTCTGCAGGTGAAAGAAGCGAAAGAAGAATAATCAGAAAGACAGCTACAGTTGCCTGCTAGGTGTGCAGGGAATTCAGGATGAGACTCAGTCATTAGCGATAAATCCTCAGACACTAGCTGGTTGGGTAACCTGGCAGCCAAGTGTTGGAAACATCCAAACATATCTCAAACACAACACAAAAGAGGTTGATTTACTGCTTTCCCTGCAGCCAGAGCTTGTTTCCATAGAAATAGTTTTGGGTTGCTTCCTGGTTTCATGAGTCCCTGGTAAACTGTGTCAAGGCATAAGGGAAAAATGTGAAGATCTGATTCATCATTCACAAGCAACAACTTTACAGCAAAGCTAATCAAGAAATGTGATTAAATTATTCCTGATCTGTAGAGCAGTTCCTCTCAGTGAGATGACATTGTTTAGTTTCCTTTAAGGAGACGCACTGAAGTTATACTGCTAACAATACATTCAGAAAAAGCTAAAGCAACTTTTTGTACTTTAAAATTAATTTTTTTTAAGTAATTTGTATAGTTTTGTCTGTAAAAGTTTTGCATTTCAGAATCAATTAAGCTATTATATTAAGAATTATTATGACTGCTAATTTTTGAAGCAATAATAAGTAATATGTTCACTGTGCTATTTTTTCTTTTTTACATAAATATGAAAGTTTTGTTTCTCTTCAAAATGCATAAAGTTATTCATAAAAGCAAAACTCATGCTCATGTCCTAGCATGATGCTTTGTTATGCACTAATGAAGAATGCAATGCATTCTTCTTCATTCTAACACTTTAGGAAGCGTTTTTTTAGTTAGTGTCCACATGCAAAAACTACCAATATCACTGTCTTTAGCTGTGTTTTCCCCATTTAATTCAAACACAGATTGTGTTATTACAGCTTTATTCAGTGTATCTCTCATTTTTCAAACTTAATCACAGTGCTGTCTTTACAGCACATACAGATTTAGCTACTGTCCTTGTACTGACCTATTTACTTCCCCTTTGCAAAGCAACAAGTTAGCTTTTCCGATGGTTCCTCAAGGATAAGTTTTTCATTTTTAATTGGTCATGTGTTGAAGGCTCCATTGATCAGTATGTTTGGTAAATAAGTTTGTTGCAGTTTGATGCTATAATCAGGGAAGATCAAACTTATTATTGAAGCAGAACTATACAACGAGAAAGTCTCCAGCTCCACACTATGTACTCACAGAATGCTGAAGAACGAACGGTCACCAAATGACAGCTGTCCTGAATGTGAACATGTAGTGTTTTATGCATCATTTAGATTTTGTATAACAGCTAGGTAAGAGCAACCATATAACCCACTGCATTTTACATAGAAATATTATCTTTAAATTATAAAAAGAATATAATTAAACCAGACAGAAAAAGAGTGTAATTCATAAGCAGTCTCCAAATACAGCTGATGCATGACTGAAGCACTCCAGGAAAATAAAAATAACAAACATCCTTCCCTTTTAGACAGTTAATTCTTGGTGATAATTGTGGTACAGCTGGGGAGAATGTTGGTGTGTAGCTCTCAAGGAATATAATTGTGTAAGTTTGGAAATCAGAGTAATGAGCATATTTTTAAATTTCTGGTTTTGCTTAATGTTGTTAAAATGCCACTTCTATCAATCTGCACTATACAAAGTAGTTTGCTGATATATTTACAGTGAGGATTGATCTATGAAGTGGGATGTGAATCATAGAATAGTTCAGGTTGGAACGGACCTCAAAGATCATCAAGTTCCAACCCCCCTACCATAGACAGGGATACCTCCCACTAGATCAGGCTGCTCAGTGCCATGTCCAGACTGGTCTTGAACACCTCCAGAGAGGGGGCATCCACAACCTCTCTGGGCAATCTGTTCCAGTGTTTCACCACCCTCACTGCAAAGAATTTCTTTCTTGTGTCAAGCCTGAATCTCCCCCCTTCCAATTTACATCCATTGTTTCTAGTCCTCCCATCTGATATCTTATTAAAAAGTCCTACCCCTACCTTTCTGTAGGTCCCCCTCAGGTATTGAGAAGTTACTATGAGGTCCCCCCTGAGCCCTCTCTTCTCCAGGCTGAACAACCCCAATTCCTTCAGCCTGTTTTCGTAGGGCAGTTGCTTCAGCCCTGTGACTATCTTCATGGCCCTCCTCTGGACCCACTCCAGTAGCACAATGTCCTTCTTGTGTTGAGGGCTCCAGAACTGGACACAATACTCCAGGTGGTGTCTCACCAGAGCCAAGTAGAGGGAGAAAATCACCTCTCTTGACCTGCTGGTCACACTGCTCTTGATGCAACCCAGGATTTGGCTGTCCTTCTTGGCTGCAAGTGCACCCTGCTGGCTCATGTTGAGTTTGTCATCAACTGAC
>VZTY01006502.1:156612-172760 GCA_013400935.1 Turnix velox | reverse complement strand
CAAGACACACATGTAACAAATTTATACTTAATTTTGTTCTCAAATTATCATCTTGTACAAAAAACCATTTTTTGACTTTCAAACCTCATGAAATATGGAAAGCTTCTGTTGATCTGAACTATTTCTTATTGACATAAAGCACTATACTTTCAAATAGTAAGAGAGCAACTAAACTGCTAGGTGCTGTAATGTGGTACTGATAGATTTTCCCTTCTTAAAAATATCTGCTTTCCAATGATATTAACTGCATGTGGAGACTATTCACACCTGCTGCTTGCAGCTTTTTCATTATGGCATTGCATTTTTTTTCAGCAGCTCTATTTATGGATGTCTTTCCCATTCATTGCTAATTGACTTCTTGGTTTTAGATTATTTGATCTATAAATAAGTCACTATATTGAAACTTTCAGTTTTATTGAGAATTAGAATAATTGCTAAGTGGGTGGCAAGACTTCTGAGGCCTTTTAAAATTTTATTTCTAATGTGACAACTTATTTTCACAATTCTAATATATTCACATAGTGTAAAGATAAGCAGCATCATGTAGGAAGTGCTTGATCTTAATATTCCAAAATAATAAACAAAAAAACAAATTAAAAAAGCAATCAAAAAGCCCTCTGCAACAAAACAAAACAAAAACAACAAACCAAACTACTGAATTTACTTGGTACTCAAGTTCCTTTTGGTTGCTTAAGGGTAAGTAGTCTTTTTAATTACTTATGCAATTGGTCTTTGGAAAAACTACCATTAAATGTTTCCTTTGGCCTGTAACTTGCTTAGAAACCTGGGACACAGTTTGTAGCACATTATATGGTCCTTTTAAACACTGAAAAAAACAAAAAAGGTAATTTAGTAGTTAGCTGGTGTAAGTTAAGGGTAATTTCATCTGATAAATCCTTGTCATGTATGTATATATATAAAACAAATCCTTTTCCAGATGCTAAATTATAACAAAGGGAACAGCTGGGACTGATTTCTGATTTTGCGAGAACTGAAGACAAAAAATTTGTATGAGAGAATAGTGTTGGAGAGACAGAAGAGCAAGACAGAATAACTTTGTAAAGTAAAAGCTTCTTAATTAAAATTTCATACAAGGGTGAGAGAGTTTACCATTAGGAAGCCTAAGATCTATTAAACTGTTTAAAGGACATAAACCAGGAGATATACAGGAAATTTGGGCAGTCCTTAACAAATTCAGAGCAGGTTTTACCATAGTTCCAAGAAAAACTGCAAAATATAAGACTGCTAAAACAATACAGGCCATTTGGAATATTCTAATTTCTCATGGATTTAAGTCAGTGACTATGAACAGGAGGGTGCACATAGTAAGTAAAAGAAATTATTAACTTCTAAATGTCCTGGCTAGGGGAACCCAGAGCATTCTGAGAAAGGCAATGGAAAACAGTGTCCCACATCAATCAACAGAAGGAATTGCATACGGTGACTTAATAAATTTGCTTTAAATGGTTCAGGTATCATCCCAGCACACATTGTGTAGCTGTTTTATTATCATGTCTCAGCTTAACTTTTTGTTTGACTAAACTTGTTCAGCTCTCTAATTTCCCCTCAGAAGACAGGATCTGCATTTCCCTATTGGCCTTCTGTTTACATGTTCTCATTCAGATTATTTTTTCTGTGATTAGAAATGCACTTTTTCCTCCAAGTACATACTCACCACCTCTATGGATTTCCTCTGTGTGCCTTTAAATGTCTTTCTTGATGTAGTCCAGGCATACCTTTGCCAGCTTACCTCTCAACTTTGAAGGGAATGTGAGTATCCAATAGCAAATTAATGTCTCATAAAACCTGCTTCTGTAAGGAAGGTGACAGAGCTGACCTATTACTTTATTCATGATGGAAGTATATACATTGCATAGTTGAAATAAATTTTGTGACAGATATCATGCAGGCAGTGCACTATCTGCCACCAGACTGTACCTCTCAGAAGCATGTATAGCTCCAGCTTGTACAAGACTTGGTTGTGTGATATTCAGTTATATGCTAGGAATTTCCATTTAATTTACTCATGTAAAGGGAATGAAAAATTACCTCTGAAGGCCAGGTGGTTCTTGCTATTGGGATTTCTTTGACTACTTTACCAGTTTGTTGAGTCAGGATGTCCTCCACAGCTCTAATGTTTACTGGGAAAGAGTCATTGGACAGCAGGAAAGCTGATAAGTGGGAGGTACAGGCCTGACAAAAAGCCCAAATAGCCTTCAACTGGCCTTCAAGGCAGAGTAGAGAAAAAAAGACACCCTGATCAGAAAATTACCCCCATGGTTAAGGTGGTGCATGTGTGCAAGACAGGAGCAAGATCTTGCAAGACTTTTGCACCCTGATTCCATGGCCTTGGCTCCATGGTATGGGCCCTGCGTGCCAGGACTGTGCAACAGGGATAAAATCTGAGCCTTTGGGCTACTGGGCTGATGGAATGCTACATTTTCTTGTACTGAGACGCTCACATCGAAAAATGTGCTGACCCAGAGCCCTGAATTCTGTGAGACTTGCTCCTGCCTGCAGGGATGCATAAGCCTTAACCTCTTATATGCCAGTCTCGCTTGTCCCATGTGGATGTGCGTGTGGGTTAGGAAGTTAAGAAATTATCTTGTCATAGGCTAATTGACTTTTATTTGCAAACCCCCAAACACTTCTGGTTACATCTTGACTAATTTACTAATTCTTCAGCAGAAAGGCATCTTGTTGCTGTATTTTATATGTTTTATCACTTCAGTATTATAGGAACCAGGACAAAGTTTTCCATATTTCCTGCATAAATACATTCACAATAAGTTCTCTGAGTGTTTGTATCAGCCACTGAGCTGAAGAATAATGATAAATGATGAGGCTATAAAGCCTGTGGAAAGACACAGTGGAAAACAGTATGAAACAACTGCTGCTTACAAGCATGCAGCTGGAAAAAACTGTAGATACTTTGTACTTGTAGATACTTGGTACAACATTACACTAACATAATAGTAAAAAAGCTAGAATGACAGGATGTGCTTATTGATTGGTGCTACTGTAAAGCCTAGAAAAAATATTTTTTAAAGATTGTGAAAAAAAAACAACTAACAGAAATGTCAACATATTTTGATAGTTTTCTATATTATGTGCAAATTAAAGGCATTATAAAGACTGACATAAAGTGTTTTGCAATTCTGCAGCCTATACATTGCACCTTTGCAACCTGTGTGTAGCAGACTCCATTCTGATTTCTCCTCATTTGTCTTTTTCACTAGGTTGAGTGTGAAGAATTAGCAGTGACAAAGCACCAGTTTACTGCTACTAATTTGGACTTAAAGTCAATGTGACATCTGATGAGGCATAATGCACTTAATTACTTGGATATTAAAAAATCCAACTTACATGCTTTGTTAGAACTGGAAACACCGAAGAAAGTTCAATACCCATTGCAAGGAATCTTATTATAGCCACCAAAGAAAAAAGGAGTACTGTAGTTGAATTTCTAACCGGTATACATGATGGCACATTCTTGGATTTCTACATTAATAATCTAAGATTTGTTTTGTAAGCATAGTCTCAGTTCCTTGAATGGTTAATCTTTTACACTTTGTATTTTAATCACACAGATTTCACATGACAGATCTGTCTCTTACTATAGATAAATGATCAGGGACCTTCTGCTCTGGTTATTGTGCTTTTTACTAGCAAGTAATTATTTCAGTTCACCAGTACGAAAGAGGCATTTATTTTAACCTATGAAGCATCATATATGCACAGCATGATCATTAGAACATCAGTCTGTATTGTGCAATGTTCTATGAACTGAGCTGCATGAAAATGAAATTTTCCCCTCTTTCTCATCTATTTGAATGCAATTGAAACTGCATGTTCTTCTGCAAAGCCATCTGTCTTCCAGCAGCCTATTTGTAAGCTGTGGGACCTGATTCAGTTCCATCTAATTTCAGACATTGCTTAAATTAGGAACAGTGTTACCCAAGGCACCTTTTCTGTCAGAAGAAGGTACAGGAACTTCCAAAAGTTAATTCAACCTACTTAAGAACTGAATCACATTCTGAAGGTACAAGCAGCCCAGAACAGCAATGCATCTGACTTAGACTGCTCAGTTAGATGCATCAAGTTAAATGGATTTGATAGAGTCTAGGGTGTGCAAACAGGACATAGACTTCGCTGAAACTGATCATGAGAACAAAACTTGGAAAGTGAGAGACAAAGGAAAAAATCCCAGCATGACTGCCTATAGTGCACTGAGTTATGTACTGGGGGAGAAAATGGAAATGAAAAATTGAATTGCACAAGTGTGAAGGTTTTTATGGACATGTGTGTTTGTCTGTGCATAAATAAGAACCTTAATAATCAGTAATATTGTGTAGGTATATTTACACCTCTGCACATTCTTTTATAAGACAGAAATGTCTTAGTAGAGGAAAAAGTGACAACTGTGTCTCTGAAAGAGTCTGAAGGATAGAGAACAGTGTCACGATACGGTAACAGAAGGCCTGGTAGTTTCTCCAACACAACAATGCTCATCTGAATGAAAAAAGGAAAATTCTAAAATATTTTAAAGGGGAAAAGATTAATTTAATCACAAAAGAGAAGACAAAATTAATGAAGTGAGCATTTAAAACTAGAACCTCTACAAGAAATGTCTCCTCCTTTTAAATGTTAACAGCACATCGAGTATCCTGTGCAATACAAGTAGAAAAGCTGGTCCCTTTGCTTGATAGTACTTGGAAATCCCCACTACAGAATGCAATTAAGATCCCACAGACCATAATGAGAGTATAGAAACAGTTTAAACCTAATTTGTTCATAACTGCATAAAATATGTAGAAGAATTCCAACTCATACACACCCTCACAGCAGCAAGCAAGCACAAGACATACAACTCCCAAACTGGAAATAGTAAAATGTCACTTAGAACTTTTACTGGCTTCCAGCAAGGTTCAGATCCAAAGAACTTAGGGAATTGAAGAAAGATGTCCACCCATGTGAATTTCCAGAATTCCTGGTTACACCAGCTGAAGGCAAGAGAGCAACCCAATATTCAAGGACTAAACAATTCCTTGCTAACAGGGATTTGGCAGCAGATTAGCCTGGTGACTAGTATTCCAAAACCTTTAGTCTTTCAGATCTTCTCTGAAAGACATGGATCCTGCTGAGAAGTTTCCTGATTAACTACTGCTTCAATCCAGAACATGAGTTTTCAATGCTGGACTGACTCTTTAGGTATACATCCTGTTAGGAGGGAGCATAGTGTTAGTAATTAATATTTATACCTGTAGCCAAATGTCTTTATTTCAAAGCTTCAGTGGGCTTCTCTGTTTCTTTCATTCCTACTCTCACCTCTTGATCTTCTCTAGCTGTCAGCATGTTTTGTCCCAGACATATTTTTCTCCCTGTATTTTTTTGCCATGTCTTGTATACATCTCTCTCCATTTCTTATTTCTTCCATTTTCTAAACAATCCATTAGGACTTTTGTCCCTCCTCTGTGAACTACTTTTCCATCTAAATTTGTTCTCACAGTACCAACATAACAAATTGAAAATAAGGATTTGTAAAATTTCAGAGAATGCTATCAAAAGAATTGTAGAATCCAGACGAATAGGTAACTTTGGTCTGTTTATGACAAAAGAAACACAGATTTTTCTTTTGATATGCATAGGTTCATGACTTCCTCAACTTGCTGGCATTGGCCAATAGAATGAATTTTAGAAAACTGCGGGTAATAAGTCATTTCGCAACATATAAAAAATTAATCCATTTTCTTTCCAACTATGACTTTAAGTTCTACCATGCAAATAACAATCCTGGTAAGCTTGGTGAAAATAGTATAAAGTTAGTGGAATTAATTACACACTGGATTACTCCTTCTACAAACACATGGACCCAAAGGATCAATGAAACTTTTTTCAGTAACTTGACAAGATATATGAGAAAGCATTAATATCCTTTACTTAATTTTCATATAATTACATAACCTGAGTATGATTCAGTATCTAAATCAGTGTAACTGAACTTAGGACAACAAATTTCCCTTTTAATTTCTGCCAGAATTTTCTTTACAGTTAAAGGATGAGGAAGACACTAGAAGATAATCTGGATGGCCAGGGTTCCATTGTTTAATATTACATAGCATCTCACTCTCATTATTTCAAAATTTTTCTGTTCATGCTTGAACTCACAAGAAGTTCAGGAGAGAAAAGCCTGAAGAATTACTAGAGTTGCATTAAAGGAAATAGATAGACTGTTACATTGCCAGAATAGAAGTGTCATAGAGGAAGGTAGTTGAAAAATACAAACTCCTTTGGAAAATGAAAATGGTCATATTAGAGTGACCAGCACTGGTCAAAAATCAGTACCAGTCACTGTGTCATGTAATTTTCTTTGTGTGATCCTATAGAAAACTCTTTAAAATCCAATTCATTAGTAGTTATTATTTTTGATGCAGTTTTAAATTCAAATTTTCTGCAAAAGTAATAAAGAAAATTTTTGAGCAATGCATGAATGAGAAATAATGTCAAGTGACAAAGCCTTGTGCAACTATTAAAATAACATCACCAAAAAATATGGAAACACATTTTTTCTAAAAATTATTTCCCTGATTTACATTTCCTGACCAATCTAATTGTCTCACATAGAAGTCAAACCTTGTGATAAATTCATTAATGATATTAAAATCCCCATGCCTTCAAAAAAATGCTTGTAAGGGTGACTTAGCTAAACAGAAGACACACATCATGTGTGTGACATCATACTTGAAATATCTTTGGGTAGCTCAGTTTTTCTTCATTACAACAGATACCGCATTACTTAGGATACCTCTGCTTTTATGCTAAACTAGTTACAACAGAAAGCTGTATTCATTAAAAAATACCTAATCAACAAATCTAGATAATATAATTGGTTTATTATTTAATATGCATATCTGAACTTTTGTCTTGGTGAAGCATCCTAAATTAAAATAGTCAGAAAAGAGTGTCATAGCAAAGATGATATCAAATGTCTCATTATTCTCACAACCTGACATTTTATCACTTACATGTCATATATTATGGCTGTTGCCATAATATATATATATTATGGCTATTAAGCTGACACATCTTGCTGCATTTTTCATTAAATTGTTAAGTCACAGATAACCAGGAAATATAAGACCATAAACTCTCTTTAGCTCAAAACTAATCAATTCCAAGTTGCTGCTGGAATACTAAAAGAGTGTAACATTTGGGTGAAGTCAAGAGAGCTTTCTATTGCCAGTGTTACTTGAAATCTTCCAATAACTCTGAGAAATAAAAGTTAGTTGTACATGACACTTCCATTACACTCTGTAGTTCCATCATCCATCACTTATCATACACATAAAATTTAAATAGCTTAAAATTAAAATATTTGGAAATCTGAGTGTGTGAGTTCAATCTATATTTATTTGAGAGAATGACTTTAATTTAAAAATTACTAGCAGCCAATACTTCCTACTGGTTTATATGAATGAGTCATATAATAAATCTGTTACAGGAAGGCTGCTATGATGTAGTTCTTGTTCTGCACTTTTGTCTTTTTAAATGAGATGATTAAAAATACGCTGTTACCATATAGCAAAATGCAGCTTGAAGATTCCCAGAAAAGTCGGAGTCAATATGTAGTATATTGTAGTCCTCTGAGGAGATATGTGCTTGAACCTGAAGAGCTATGTTTCTCTACTTACTGTGCAAAGACATTAACCCTTCTCCTGGTTCCAGAGTTTGCTTTTTGTGCTCCTAGCTCTGCTTTGAGCAGTATTATAGACATTGCAGACATGCCCTTATAGTCAACAGAACATACAATAATTGCACAGGACCTTGAATGATGTATGTTATTTGAAACTCACAGTTTCAACCTTCACAACGTCCTGCCAACTCCTGGATAATTCATGTTATTCTATAATCAGCTGGCAGCAGGTAGATTCTTTTTCACTGAAATATTTCACCCATCATAAAATCCTCTAAAGTGCATGCTCATTTATTGTGCTGTTGGTTTATTTTTTCTGTGAATTTTTTGTCTTCATCTACATTTTAAGCAAAGAATGCATGCTCATTGAAGATAGAATCATAGGGCTGTAAGGGACCTTAAAAGGCCATCTAGTCCAACACCACTGGAGAAAGCAGGGATACCCCATGCTATAGTAGTTGCTCTGAGCCTCATTAAGCCTGGCCTTGAATGTCAACCAGGGATGGGACCTCCACTACATCTCTGGGCAACCTGTTCCAGTGTTTCACCACCCTCATTGTGAAGAGGGTGGTTGTTTAATCTAATGTTTAATCTAAACCTTCCCTGCTCTAGTTTAAAACTATTGCTCTTCAATACATGCTTTCTTGTAGGCCCCCTTAAGGTACTGGAAGGCCACTCTGAGTTCTCTCTGGAGCCTCCTCTTCTACAGGCTACTATCCCCCACGTGTCCTTGTGACCTTCCCCTGGATCCTCTCCATTTTCCACATCCTTACAGTGCTGAGAGCTCCAGAGCTGGATGCAGTACTCCAGGTGAGGTCTCGCAAGAGCAAAGGGGCAAAATCACTTCTCTTGATCTCTTGATCTGCTGGCCACAGCTTTGCTGGTGCAGCACTGGAAAAGGTTGGCCTTCTGGGCTGTGAGTGTACACTGTTGACTCATGTCCAGCTTTACACCTACCAGTACTCCAAAGTCCTTTTCCAAAGAGCTGCTCTCTATCACATCACCTCTTAGTTTGTAATAGTAACAAGGATTGGCCCTGCCCAGGTGCAGCACCCTGTAATTTTTCTTGTTGAACTTCATGAGGTTTGTATGGGCCCACTTCTCCAGCTTGTCCAGATCCCTCTGGATGACATCCTGTCCCTCTGGTGTGTTGACTGGTGCACTCAGTCCAAGTATCTGTATCATTGGTGAGGATATAGATCATCACTGGTTCCAGCTGAGATCTCTGAGGGACATCACTCATCACTTGTCTCCAGCTGGACATCAAGCCATTGACAACTACCCTCTGGATGCAACCATCCAGCCAGCTTCTTATCCACTGAAGAGTCCACCCAACAAATCCATATATCTCCAGCTTAGAGAGAAGAATTTTGTGGGGGACTGTGTCAAAGGCTTTACAGAAGTCCAGGTAGACAATATCCATGGGTCTTCCCATGTACACTGATGTAGTCACTCCATTGTAGAAAGACACTAGATTGGTCAACATAGAGAAAGTCACAAGAAGGCAAATGTAGTTATAGGAACACAGATCCCCAAGTCCATCTAACTACACTATGACAGTGTATAAATATGAAATAGTAGAAGTGCACACTACACACACACAGTACTTCACCATATAATTTTCCAGAGCCTTATGTGTAGTCCCACCTCTCTGGAATTCTTTTCTGCCTACTTGCATAGGCCAGCTAAACCATAACCTTTCACACAGTTCTGTGATAGCACTAACTTCATTGGATCAAAATTAATCGAAAGAGAGAAAATAGCTCTTAAATTGAGTTTGAAAAACTCAATTCTTAGAATGCTTTGCAGATGTCAAAAAGCAATATGAATGTTTTGGGTTTGCTTTAATTTTTTATGTTTAGACATTTCTCATGTTTTACAGAAATAATTATTTCAATATTTATTTTTTAAATTGTAAACAGCTTCACCAGAATTTATAATGGGAATCATTAGATCAGAGAAATGGGGGATTTCATAAAGAAGGTCACAGTCAGAATGGAATAAATACTGGAATCCCTTTCTGGCTTTAGGCTTTTCTTTGGGTTCCAAGACAAATGACGTAGAATCAGAGCCACAAAATCATGTAGGTAACACAGACACATTTAAGATTCTGAAACCAATAACTAGAAGAAAAGCTCCTGCATACTCAGCTCACTTCATAACAGCTTATGGAACACATGAAAATATTCTGAAATGCTTTCATGGTAGCTCAGCTTGGTACAGTTCTCACATTTCTCTTTAACCATCACCAAGAGGAGGCAATGAGTTAGTTCCTTACTTCAACTGGAAAGCAAAGGGATTAGGGGTTATCTGGATATATTCATCTAATCTCAACTTGAGTAATTTTCAGTTTTTGGAATGTTGCATTTATGCCTAAATATATCTTAGGGAAATATGTTGGATATAATACTGGTGCCTCATCTATCAGACAATAACTTGCAGGGAATAACCTGCATCAAAGGGCATCAAAGAAAAGATTCAAATAACCACAGTTAGAAAAGTGAGCAGGAGACAGAAATGTTTGGAAGAGGAGGCAAAAGGAAAGAGGCTCCTTGGATTTCAGAAGTTAAGATGCTACTCCAGTCTCTGACAGAGATTTACTGAATCAGTTTTTGATCAACCTAGTCCAGTGGAAGCTGTCCCTGCTCATGGCAGGGGGTTAGAATAAGATGATCAAACTTTATCCAACCATTCTATAATAATCTGAGTTAAGAATTTAATATGCAGTCAAGGGGCAGACTACTGTTACCTTGAGAAAAGCTATCTTGTATAACTCTAACAGCTCTTTGATGCCTATCTCCTGCAAAGGGTTTAGATGTGTCTTTCAAAAATTATTCAGGTCCCTATAAAAGGGCCACAGGTGACAAGTTGAAGTGTTGGCTCTTTCAGACTCAAACTCAAAGCTGGGGAATCCAAGGTCAGGATCATGCAATGCATTGACTGGAAGGTTTACCCAGGCAAGAAATGTGACTTAATAAAAAAATGGTTTTGCATGGTCATGCATGGACTGTGTGTGGATTTAAACCAACAATATTAAGGACTTTAATATTAGGCTGTTAAATAGAAAATTAATTGTTGTGTTTCATGCCATGTATATCACTGTTTGCTAATACACATTCCTGGCATAGATAGAAAAATTCAACATTAAAATCATAATTTTTCTAATATCTATTTGGTACATACATTGCTGTTTGACAGTGATATGTTATCTGGGTATTTAGCAATATAACTACCAGCTATGGTGAAATTAATTTAGAATATAGAAAAAAGAAGTAATGCTGTTACAAGGCAGCTCTAATGATGTTCACATAAGCCACAAGTTTCAACACAAAAATTCAGATCCAGCTCAGATCAGGGGACTGAGACAGAAAGAAGAAAATATTAGGCTTATTGTTTATGAACTGCATCATGTAGTGATACTGACTGCTCAAAAACCTGGGAATGTAAAGACTATAGGGATCAGACTCAAGCAGTCCCCACTGTGATCAAGGATGTTACTTAAACCAGACAGTCAGAAGTGCCAGTGAAAATCCCTTCTGCCCAACAACTTTTCTCTAGTAATATGGGTAAGTTAGAAACCTGGAGTGTATTTTCATGTGCCAACTAATTCAATTAATATAGTTTTCACATGTAATGAGATAGTGGGGGCAGTCACCACTTTGTGACCACTTTGTGCAGAATGAATACATGGATTTGGAACAAATCAATAATTTGAATGGGAACCATCAATTTCTCAAGAAGTTTCCCTAAATACTGTTTATCAATTAGTTACATACAATTTTGTGCTCCTTGACGGCAGTTTTGGAAATATCTCCCAGCTTAGAACCTTTTATGATATTTGATTTCAAAATTCCATCAACACTTAGTTTTACAAGTATGTGTATGCTGGCAGAGCCCCCTGAGCTGGAGGCAGAAACCACATCTGAGGTTTTTTGCTCCAGGGTTTGTAAGTGCTGTTGCATCTAGAAAGGCAAAAAAGCTTTCTAGTGATGTGATCAAAGGTACTTGCTAATGAAGCACATAAAGTTGTGTCTACATTTTGTGGTGAAATCTAACAATCTGTGACCAGGCTGCCCTAGTCAGAAGTGAATTAATCCATATCGAGCTGTGCAGAACCAAGGAGACAAGTCATCCTGGGTTCATAAGCTGGACAGCTATATTCATACAATGCTGTTATTCAGTTATTAATGCACTGTCCCCTTTTCATAATTCAGTTATTAATGCACTGCCCCTTTTCATTATTTCCAGATTCATTTGACATGGCTGTCTTTAGACCATTCACCCAGACATATTCAGCAGGGAGATTGCTGAAATGTATCTTCATGCCTGTTATATATTCTGCGCTGTAAGATTTAGTATATCCAGTTCTTCTCCTTCTGTATTATTTAAATACATTGACTACTTTATAGTCCTTTTAACAACTCCACATAACTTACAGAAATAAGGAACATATTCCTGGTTCTTTTAAAACTAAAGAAATGAGCAGGGAAAAGTACCATTGTAATTCTAGAGCATTAAAAATGTTAGCAAAGAAAATGCAAAATTGCTCATCAGTGAAAACATTACATCATGATCCACTTTGTGTCTTCTTGCTGACAACCACACAAAATATGGACAGTAATGTAACTAGCAACAAGGATTAATTTTTAAGAGTATCTCATAAGGATAAAAAATGTTATCCTTCATTCCAAGCTGAGAAGACAAAACAGCAGAAGACAATGAAGCCACAGGTCAAAGTTTTTCATTTCAGACCACATATCTTTCTGCAAGTCGGCATTTAAATGAGCATAAGTCCGGCTAGTCACAAGATTCCACCATTTTTAATTGACCATGTACATTACTATGTACATTGCCAAAAGTGCCTTAGTGCTGTGTGATGCAAATTGTAGAATTTTGGTATTATGGTATTGTAGAACATTTAAGTGCTTCTTCTGGTCAACTTCATATAATTTAAATAGTTCTGATTCAGAGTGTGATATGAATCTAAACTTTCCTAAGAATAAAAGGAAGTTCAGATTTGTTTTTCCAGATCACTGCCTTATTCCTAATTAATGACTCAAAAAAAAAGCACCAATTTACATTCTTTAGTAGTATTCATGAGCATCTTACAAAAACAACAGGATAGTATTCTCTGTCTCTCAGACCTAAAACAAGTAGACCTCCCTGGAAGCAACATCTGTTGCATATTGCAATGCAGAGAAAACCATTGAGTACTGCAGGGCTCTCTCTATGAGTTACTTTTGAATGCAGCCAATGAACATCTTTCAGAATGCTCTCTTCTTTTCACTTTTTTTTACTTACAGAAATAGTTACAACAATAAAAACTCATCTAAAATTTGGAGGCTATATTCCACATTTTATTTTTGTTCTTCAGCATTCTCCAAGATTAAATTCACAGGGTTTGCCAGTCTTCCTGAGGGATTTTGAGGGAATTTTCTTAAATGGGATTTCAAATCTTGGAAACGTCTTATTCTCATTAATAGTGCAAAACTATAAAGTAGTCATCAAAATGATACCAAGACCTGCTATGAAAACTCACAATGCTTTAATTGGTGTTTCTGAATTAATTATATATGACATAGGTGAAACTAAAATTAAAAATTTAGACTGATACATAGCAAGAGAATGTTAATTCAAATTTACGAATCTCTAAAACCAAATTTTTGTTTAAACTCGATGTATCAAGATGAGAGAGATGCTGTCACAAGTTCTGTTCCATCTGTATGTTTTTATGCCTAAACCTATCTAACCTTCTCCATAGAATTTTGTTTGGCCTAGAAAATGTTTTGAGTAGTTTAAAATTTTGTTACATAATTTTTCATTTAGATATAATTTTCTAAGTGCATCTTTGTTAATAAATTGAAAACCCCTGTTTTCATTATATACTATCTTGTCTGTCAGCAGGAAGTATTAACATATTATTGTCCCAGAATTCACAAACAGCTATAAGAGGAAAGAAAATGATGTGCTGATAACAGATTAAGCATATAATGCACAAGCCCTGAGGCTTTTAGTCTCAAGAGAAGTCACATTTCCATGGCAGTATCAGGTTATGATATAAATAAATGAAGAGTTACAATCTGCTAGTCAGGCATGATGGATTAAATTTAAGGCATAGTAAATACTTCTGGAGTAAGCAAATGAACATTGCCAATGGACTAAAAGAGATACAGGATTCGATATCATTAAAGCTTCATATTCAAGCACCTAGACATAAGACTTTATTTTTAAAGAAGGCTCAAGGCTATTTGAACCTTTGTATGTTTTATTTATTTGTTTATTTATTTATCATTTATTTAATATTAAAGAAGGCTCTAATGGAATTCACAGAGAAACTCACATGGGAGAAAATTAGATTGCCTTACGTTTAAAGAATAAAAAGGAACATCTTTTGACTTCTGTACATGTATGTTACATTTGGGGAAGCAGACGATCGTTGTGTTAAAAGAGATGAGTCAAAGCTACAGAAATGGTAAAAGGCAACCAAGAAAGCAAGATAAAAAACCTACATTAGAAAGAACAGATTCAATAGGTGACGAATAAGCCAGTGAAGAGGACTGAATTAATATGGAAAGAGTGATGACAGAATTTATCTGAGCACTATGGAGGCAGAGAGTGTGGAATTTCCTGAAAAGCATTGAAATTTTGAAGTGTTGGGTAGGCCTCTCCCAAACTGTAGACCTTTTAAGAGATGCCCACCCTCAGTTTATGACAGTCAGTGTTTTAAACAAAGACCAGAATAAATTAGAAAACTCTTAGACTAAACCACTTATCTGCATGGTTTGATTGATAAAGCTATATCAAATTGCTCAATTTTATGCTCTTCTGAAATTGGTAGGTATTGGATGGCTTCTTTACATTTAAATTGTGCTGATTAACCAGTTTTACTGTAATAACTCTTTATGATAGTGACCATCTTATCTTGCCCTTTAATTTTTAAATTAATGAAGTAATCATTTATCCTGGTCTCTTTCTGTGTTCTGCCCAATTACTTTAGTGCTGAATGTACTTAGCATTTTTGCTGGTCCATTAGTCCCATATCATGCTCTTTCTGGACTTCTTCACTCAACTGAGGGATAATTAAATAGTGTCTTTTAGAATCTTAATAACCTTGGCACATAAATTTCCTTTGCAAACATTTTAACCTAATAGATAAATGTCACTTATTTTTGTTTGCTTCTGGTAAAAGTACCAACTCTAAATCATATAAAATAACAATATTCCTTGCATTTTTATTATTTTGATTTTACATGTATGTTCACTTCTTGACACATATCCATGTGTGAAGACACATGGAAAAGAGTTGCAACTTCTTGACTTCACAACGTTGCAGATTTTATGCTGTCTCAGAGAACTGATAGAATTTTGCAGCATTGCACTTCAAGGGAATGAAGCATATTTGACCCTGTCTAGTTCATCATTCAAAGCTTGAGACTTGTAAATGCAGAGAAGTCCACTGCAGACTTTATAAAATAGGGCTTTATGAAGTGAGTTGTTGGCAAAAGATTTGCACTATTAGGATCCAGCGTTTCTCTGCTAGCTTGAGCAGTCTTAAGAGCTCTTTCTTTGCTCTTTATGATTTGAATACGTTTTCCTCTAGCTCATTATCTCTATATATATATCCCAGGTTTTTTTTCACTGTAAGAGATGATAGACAAAGAAAATATCTGACAAATCAATTACTATCTCACAAGCATTCTGGATCAGGAATGTAAATTCACAGCTGGGAGGCATCCCAAGTCCATTCTGTCAATGTAATCTGTGTTCTTTCTCTGTCATTCATGATTCTTAACTAGAAATGTTGTATTGGAGAAAACAGAAGATGAATGTATTTAACTTCAATACAAGAGAAAACATTGGAAAACACCAGATATGTAACTGTCAGGTTGTTTCTCAAAATTAATTTCTTTAGAATCCACTAAAATGACCTTAAGAAGAATGATAATCTATACTATTACTGTCACCTTAAGTACTCTTAAGTCAAATAAAAAATAATGCTTGTACAATAAAGATTGTGTTGCTGTATTTTATAATTCAAACTGTTAAAGGAGAGCTGTGTAATCCAAGAATTTGCCAAGAGTTTATTTCAAAACCTATTTTTTTGAGTTCTCAGGCTACTTAGGATCTATCCACCTGAGTTTTGTAAACAGAGGACAATTCTCCACAGTGTGTTTGGGCAACTTATCTCTAGTTCAGGTAGTACTGTAAGAGCTGAGTTTCTCAAGCAATAGACAGTCCTTATGACAGCTCTACCTATTCTACAGACACAGTTTTAGATTTCCTTTATTGCAGTGTTTTTGGTTTATCAAAAGGGATAATTTGTGGGAGGCAAAATCTACTAATTCTAGAAAACTGAACAATAGTATGAAGAGTCACTTAATACTGTCCTGGTTTGAGGTAAAATAGGGTAAATTTTCTAGTTTGTAACTTCACTTTTCAGCTAGGCCTCTTCTGT